>CAJQZJ010034389.1:1454517-1467783 GCA_907164525.1 Lophiomys imhausi
AGCAAGCCAGATCAGCGGTCTTTGCCAAATATGGACTTGTTTACCACCGAGAGCGCTCACCGTCGGGCTGGTGGAAGGCGGAGACCAGCGCCATCTTTAAGGCGCGGCACGTCGCAGCTCTCTACATATAATAGTGATGTATTCTGGGCTAAGGATGTACCTCATTTGGTAGAGTGTTTGCCTTATATGCAATGTCCTGTGTTTAGTTCCAGTACTGCATAATCTGGGTACAGTGGCACATACCTACAATCTCAGCACTGTGGTGGGGGAAGCAGGAGGGTCAGGAGTTCAGGGTCATCCTCGCCTACATAGCAAACTTGAGACCTGCCTGAAACATATGAGGCTCTGTCTCAATAGTAAGTAAGCAAATAAATAAATGAATACATAAATAATATAATATGGTCTCCTAGTCGTTCCTCATTCAGGCCATAAGGCAATTAATGGGCTCTCTGGACACGCAGCATTTATTTCTGCATTGAGAATGACCTGACTCTAATTGCTTTTCCAGTGACTAGTATTCTCTTGCCAAAGGTAATATACTGACAAGGCAAAAATATCTGCTTACTACTGTACAATGTTTGCCATATGGCAGGCACATAATATTGACTGATCAAATTACATGTAGGTTGGTTCCCTTGTTCTTTGCTGCAGAAGGGGGATGATTGCCAGAAATATTTCTGTATCCATTAGTTTATCTAAGACATGAAAATTTCTTGTCAGGAGATGGCCATGATGAAATCCTCTACTCTTTAGCCTGTCTGGTCTTGTCAGGACTAAGAGACACTCATTTGAATTCTTCCCACTTGAAAGACTCCTACCAGGACTCAACTCTATGGGTACTTGGATGATGCTAGTGTTCAGAGTTCTCAGGACGGCCCTCTGACCACCCAGGGGTTGTGGAGTCAGTCTTCCCTTTGTAGAACAATAAGTACTATTGTGGTTTTGTTTGTTTTAGCCATATATCTGTTTTTCATTAGAAAATAATGTACTCAAGAATGGCAAACATGAGTGGTAAATGGTTTTTGTTCTCATGTCTCCCACTATGGCAGATCTAAGGAAGATAATCAATTTAGAGGATCTTTAGGATATGTAGGTGTGTGTGTGCTTAGATAAGTTCATCATAAGACTCTATCTTAGTCTATCTCTGTCTTCCTGTCTCTACCTCCCAATTGCTGGAATCATAGGCAGGTGCTACCATGTCTAGCCTAGAAATCAACAGATTTTTTTTTTTTAGCTTATTAACTCCTTGGCATCTGTTGTAAGAATCTTGTAGTCATCTACACACACTCATCATTTTTGTCTCATTGCAATGTTTATTAATGCTTTGAGAATGGGACTGCTGTATTCACCTTCTGGGTTGATCAAGGGCCCTTAAACAGTTGTTGCTACTAGCTGTTTAATGAATTTCCTGTTTCTCTGGGGATATGCTCACTAACATCCTAACGTAACCATTCTGTGAATAAACTCATTTCCATTCATCCATTCATGCATTTCCTCAGGGAGACGTGGGGCCAAGTGCTCAGTCATGATCTAGCAATTACACACATCCATGTAGTCACTATTTTGCATAGTAAAAACTTTCTTTTCACTCTTCTGTAATTTTTTCCTTCTACCATTTCTCTCTGTGTCTCGTGGTGTATCTGATTTTCTGCCTCTCAAGTGAATCCTTATGTCAAGAGCCTTATAAATGAATACATATGAAAAGCAATCCAGTTGAATGAATTGGTGGTTAAAAATGACCCATTAAAAGCTTTTTGGTTGTCAGTATACTGAAGCCTTGGTAAAAAGATATGCTCCCTAGTATAGAAGTTCAGGTAATATAGTTCTTACTTTGGACTCTGAGCATCTTTGAACTTGCCATGAAGGTAATGGTCTTTTGCACTTGGGTCCTGGATGTTTATGCTCAGAGCAAAAATAAGTTACAACTGAACTTTTGTTTTCCCTGACTTCCTCCTATGAATTGACCTTTCAGCCCCAGGAGGTCGGTCCCCAGGGTGTGGGTTCAAGGTTACCCACAAAGCTGCTTACAACTGTTTCACTGGAGACCACACAGTGAGTAAAGGATTCATCAGTGGAGGCAATGGCTCAGAGGGTTTGTTTCTACAGTCCTCTCAAACCCACAAAGACCCAGACAGAAAGAGCAAAGAAGGACTGAGCTTCACAGTTCATTCTCAAGAAAAGCAAGAGACATGACTATTCCCAAACCTGAACCTCAGAGCTGGCTCTCCTGACTGCCAGATGGTTCAAGCTGAGGCTCTACAGGAGAGATGATGTGTAACCCAAAGCTGGGTAGAGTCTGGTCACCAGATGCAAGGCTCATGGTCACCTCTGGTCCAGACTGAGAAGTTTCTTCTGCAGTGTCTCTTGCTGTAGGATCCAGGTCCAAGCAGAACCATCACCTTGCCCTTTCCCGGCTTCTTGTATGTGCCTTGTTTGTCCACTCTAAGGCCTGGCCCAATTTTCTACAGGTCCCTCAAGGATAGTGTTCCAGAGTTTGTTCTCTATTGGAAGTCAGAATTTCTCCAAGTGTTATCCATGTACTGCCCGTGTCTGCAGCAGAGAAGGAATGTTAACTCATCTGCATTATAGATGGAACTTAACGGAGGGTAATCAAAGGCTCAAGGTCAGCTAATGCTAGAAATATGTTAAGGGGGACACTCTTGAGAAGTCTGTTCCTAGTGCAGAGCACATACTACAACCTTTCTCTACAAGATGGTACTGCCCACTCCCCTATCAAAATGCTCATGCTTAAATCAGTGTTCCTTTTAAACTCCAACTTCCATTGAAGTGTGTAAAACATCCACACAGAAGGTGGTGGAGTTGACATTTTTTCTTATGGGTAACAGAAAAGTAAGACTAATGGCCCTACAAGGGAAGACAAGCAGTCCAGTCAGTGTCTGCTAGTGTACACCCATTTCCATATATCCAACTTGCTTCACAATATGAAATTAAAGTTTTCTTCCTTTATTAATTAAGTCAATTGCCCTTTCACTGAGTAGGTGGTCACAAAGAAGGTTTGGTCTGCTTATGGTGCTCATGCCTGACTCTGTAGGGTGGGCGGGTGAGCATACAAGTTCATGAAACCCTGCAGCTTCCTTCATTGGCAGGATCTGTTAGTGTATTTCACTTGGAAAAAACATGAGGGCAATGAAATAAATAAATAAATAAATAAATAAATAAATAAGAAAATGAGATGCTTCTATTTTGTTTCTAAGATAATTTTGAAGAGGAAAATCCCTCATGAAGGGAAAAATGACTACAGAGTGATTTAGGGAAACACTGAGGGCCAAGCTTCTCTGAGAATCACTAGAGCAGGATGGATGGATTCTGTGTGCATGCATGCATGTTTGTGTGTGTGTGTGTGTATGTGTGTGTGTGTGTGTGTTTCTAATTATTTCTTTTAGTCATTGATATTATAATGTAATTAGATCATTTCCCCCATCCCTTTCCCCCCTCTTAACCAGTGGTTCTAATTTTTCTGAATGTTGCAACCCTTTAATATATTTCATCATGTTGTAGTGAACACCAAACCACAAAAGTATTTTCATTGCTATTTCATAACTGTAATTTTGCTACTATAATGAATGCAAATATCTGATATGCAGAGTATCTGATATGTGACTCCTATGAAAGGGTCCTTTGACCCACCAAAGACGTTGCATCCCATATACTGAGAACCACTGCTCTAAACCCTTCCATATTCCCCTCTTTGCTCCCTTTCAAATTCATGGCATTTTCTTTCATTAAATTTTGTTTTACACACACACCCACACACACACACACACACACACACACACACACACACATGTGCACACATGCTTCTACATACATAAATGCAATCTGTTTAGTCTGTATAATATTATTTGTATGTGTATGTTCTCCAGGATGACCATTTGATATTGGGTAACTGTGGTGGTTTAGCTTAGAATCACCTTCATAGGCTCATATATTTAAATGTTTGGTCATCAGGGAGTGGCACTAATTGAGAAGGATTAGGAGGTGTGGCTTTGTTGAAGTAGGCGTGGTATCATTGGAAGATATGTGTCATGGAGTGCGTTTTTGGTTTTAAATGCCCAAGTCAGCCCCAGTGTCTTGCTTCCTGCTGCATGAGTATTCAGATGTAGAACTCTCAGCTACTTCTCAAGCACCATGTTGGCCTGCAGGTGCCATACTTCTTGCTGTGATGATAATGGACCAAACCTCTGAATCCTAGTTGTCATGGTCATGGTGTCTCATTACAGTAATAGAACACTGTCTAAGAGAGAAGTTAAAGGGATCAGAGTATTGTTGTGACATATCTGACCATGCTCCTGGTTAGTAGAATGTGGGCATTGGGCTTTGGACTAGAAAAGCAGTTGAATTCTTTAAGTGGGGATTCGTGGGCCATATTAGTAGGAGTATGGAAAACAGTGCTGCTAAGAGCAATGTAGATTATGATGGTCTGGCTCAAGAGGTTTCAGAGGAGATGAATATTAGTAAGTGACCCAAAGGCCATTCTTGTAATATTTTAGCAAAGAATCTAGCTGTGTTCTGCCCTTGTCCAAAAAAATCTGCCTGAGGCTAAATTGAAGAGTTTTGAATTAGTGGATTTGGCAGAGGAGTTCTAAGACAATCAAGAATCAAATTTGTAGTGTCATTATTAGTGATTGTTCTTATGCAGATCTATAATGAAAAGGAGCAAGCTGATCAAGTTAAAATACACACTGTACAGTTTAAGGGAAAAGGGAACACTAAGAAATAAAATGGAGCTAAGTCCAGTGCTTAAGGAGATAACAAGTTTAAAGAAGAACCAGATCCTAAATAGAATAAATGGAGTGGTGACCTCAAGCCAAGACTCCACCCAAACCAGCTAAGCTCTCAACCTGAGTAAAGGAATTAAAGACAACTTTAAACAGTCAAGGAAAACATCTACAAAGAAAACTGGTACAAATGTGATTGAACAAGGGAATCATGTTCCAGCCCTAGAAAGCAGCAGAACCTGGCAGCTTTAGCCTATAGTTCTGGCTTTCGAGCTGTGATACAAGTAAGGGGTTGTGGAAAGCTAAGTGAAGATGCTGAGTCTAGGCGTGTCAGGTGTGTCCCTTATGGAGGCCCTGAGAGGTCATTGCGTGAAGCTGTCAAAGTGAAGCCTAGATTGCAGTGGAAACCTCAGAATGTTGGAGATGCCAGAATTCTGGGATACCAGTCAAGGAGAGCTGCAAACTGAGTTTGGAACCAGCACAAGAGAGAGAAGTATGTTACAGTCAACAAAGGGGAAAGGAGTTGGAGATGTGAACAGTGTTTTGAAATCAGATGTAAAGATGCAGAGTTGGGTGCTTTCCATGATGGGTTTCAGTCTTGGTTTGGTCCAATATTTCCTCACTATACTCCATTTCCTCCATTTCAGAGTGGTAATGTATATTCTGGGCTATTGTATATTAGAAGTATGTGATCTGTTTTTTTGAGTTTGATTTTACAGGGTTGCGTTAAGTGATTGTCACGAGAAGAGACTTCAAACTTTGGACTTACAAACAGTATTGAGATATTAATAGACTATGGGTGTACTTGAAGAGACTTCAAACTTTGGACTTACAAACAGTATTGAGATATTAATAGACTATGGGTGTACTTGAAGTTGGACTCAATAAAGTTTTTGCACTGTGATATAGATACAAGCTTACAGAAACCAGAGAGTGATATGTGGTGGTTTGAATAAGTATGGTCCCCATCGGCTCACATATTTCAGTGCTTGGTCATTAGGGTGTTGTGCTACTTGAGAGAGATTAGGAGGTGTGACCTTGTTGGAGGAATTGTGTCACTGAAAGTAGGCTTTGGGGTTTCAAATATTCAAGCCAGGTCCAGTGTCCTTCTTCCTGCTGCCTGTGGATCCAGATGGAGAACTGTTAGCTACTTCTCCGCTACTAAGCTTGCTTGTGTACCATCATGTTCCCTCCATGATGGCACATGGTGAAACCTCTGAAACTGTAAGCAAGTATCAATTAAATGCTTTCTTTTGTAGGAGTTGACATGCTCCTGTTGTCTCTTCTCAGCAACAGAATACTGAACAATCAGTACCAAGGGGAAAACTTAGTTTTTCCAAGCAAACCTATTTCTCCTGCTCTTAACAATTCCTAGTTGCCTGTAGTTCTTTGTGCAGGGTTGAAGCCTAATGGGTTCATTCCATTCTTTTTAGTAGGTCTATCTTTGTCTTTGCTCAGTTTGTGTTTAGGCAGTCATGTTGGTGAGGCTTAATCATGTAGCTGCTAATATTCCTAGGATGTGATTTAGTCAGTGGGACATAGACCATCAGATGGCCCACAAGAAGAAAGGTGAGATTTCTAAACATGGCACTAGAAATGATATGTTTTCAGATACAGTTGTAATTATCTCTCTGAAAGCAACGTTGATAAACAGAGCTAGATAAGTAGTAATCATGGAAGGTCTGTTTATAAGGTAGACTTATGGACTTCACAGTGTATGTAAGCAGGCATATACACAAACACATTTGCTTTCATACATACATATATAAAGATGGATATATCATGCACAGCTATGAGCACAAGAACACATGTAGTTATACCTCAGTATACAGCTGTAAAGGTACACAGAGGTATAAATGCAAATATGCAACTCTACACATTTGTGTATGTACAGACATGCTGCCTTACACACTTGAGTACATTCGTCCATGAATCCATTTCTGTAGGGAATTTCTGCTGGTAAGATTGAAGTCTGGTATCTCCAGAAAGTCTCTGAGTTCCATACAAAATGACAGATTCCTTTTTCTCAGCTGGATCCCCTCTTCCATCTGATCTGAGGAAACTCCTCTAAGGAGTGTCACACGGCCCAATCCTTTACTGATAAGAAAGGATTCACTGGGTGGCCAGTGAACCTGGAGTTCTTCCTTTATCCCCACTGCCCATGAGATAATTGGGTACTACATTTCCTTTCTTCTGATAGGACCATACCCAATAAATCAAACACATTCACCTCCAAAACCCCTCCACACTGCCCAAAGGTTTATAATGCCCCTGATTCATGAAATAAACTCTGTTTCTCCATTCTTCTACCATGACCATCTGAAGCTTGGCTGTTTATTTTGCGTTTATGAAGGAAGCACTCTTTCTTTCATGAAAAATCCACTGCAGCAGTTCATCTGTGATGGCTGGTTACTGGCTATTCATGAAATAGTCACAGGATTTGCCTCAGCACCTGGCCCAGCTCCTGGAGCTCCAGGTTCCTTGAAGCTGCCCAGCTAGGTGCTGGTGGCTTAGCTAAGAGAGCTAGTAACCTTTTGCCACATACATGAGAGGTTTAGGTATATACTAACTCTCTTGCTTACTTATTAAAAGAGTTGTCATACTTGGGAGTTGGATAAAATCTTTTCTCCCACCTCTCCTGAGCATCCTGAGGGTACAGATCTCCCTGTCTGTGTTTCATCCTTTACTTCCTGGAAACTGAGCTTGGAACTTCTAGTGGAGAAACATATACAAGGCCTGAGCTCCTCGGAAGCCACAAAATGGCACATTAATACTGGTTCTATACACAGATTGGAAGGTACACACTGAATCACACACACCAATCAGAATAAAGTGAGCACCATGCCTATGCCATGGTATTTATTTGATTCATTGGAGATCACATTGAATGCATGGTTGAGGCCCTAAGCAATGAGTCTTGATCTTCATACAACCTGAGAGCTAAGTATGTACTGATTGATGGACTCTGGCACTCACAGACCTCTGCAGTGACTTGATTATAGAAGAGTGAGGTGATTACTTCTTCACTTCCTTTCCTTTAGGGTCAGTGCCTGGAATTTCCTGAAGCTTCTGCTTGGTTGATTATGCTGTGCATATATAGCCCTTTCCTATCCCCTGACTCTATTTATGGCATGGACTTTCACAATTAAGGATGATTCTCTACCCCAAAATCATTTAACTATGAAATAAAAGACATATTCATGCTAACCAGTGTGCTTTAGGCTTCTTCAGAAAACAAGATTGATCAGAGTACAAGGACAAACAAAATGTCCTGGGTCATCTGTTCTCTGATGCTGCAAAAAAAAAAAAAAAAAAGAAAATGCTGTGATCAGATACTTTATAACGGATTTATAAAAAATAGAAGTTTAACCACCCTGGCAATGGGCAAAGAGACAACTTGTTGGTGTTGTTCTTATATTAGTCAGAGGTAGAGCAAATGGCAGTCCTTTGTTCATCCTAGCTTGATGCTGGCTTGGTGGCCAAATCTGTTTTATGCTTAAGACACATAAAAATTAAATCAAATCTAGGCAGTGGAGCATGGGAGGAGGAAGACAGAGACCAGCAGACTGCCATACCATGTCATGAGGTGCAGGCCAGTAAAGATGCTGACGAACAGCCTTCTGCCCTTCCTCCCTAGCAGGCCAAAGGAACACAGAGCTCTGCCTACCACCACATATGGTCTCCTGGGAGGAGGAAGATAGACAGAGACCTGCAGACCACCATGCCACCCACAGACCTGTCCTCCGGCCCATGGCACAGGTAGGCCATAGACACCTGATTGCCAAAGGTTGTTGTCACTCAGGGCCTTGTCAGCCATGTGACCTGCCTGCAGTGGGAGCCACCACAATGTGAGAGTATGTGTTGAACACATGGGAGAGAAGGAGAAGTTGAGTAGTTTGAACATTGTTAAGAGAGATGAATTTGGAGACTCGAGGGTGGAGAGGATTAGCCTGTTGTGAGTGACCAGTCTGCTACCTGGAGCCATGGTGAAGTCCCAGTCTGAGCTGATCCTGTGGTCCATGTCTGGGTCGTTGGCTACCCAGTGCCAGGGATCAGTGTCAATGTCCTTGGTTCATATTACCACTAGAGAACATAGGGGCATCCCTGGTTGGAGTAGCTGCCATAGACCAGATGCATGTCCAGGGCCTGTGCAGGACTGGCTCTGCCCCTCATTGGCTGTAGCACTCTGGAGAGGTGGCCTCATCTCTCATCTGCCTCAGCACTTGGGAGAGAGAGAGCCCTGCTCCTTACCCAGGTAGCATAGTAGAGCTGGCCCTGGTGGTGGAGGTGTGGGTGAGCTGGCACTGAGGCCATAAGTGTGGGAGAGTTGACTCCACCACTTGTCTGTCATGGAGTGACACAGGCAGGCCCAGGGGTGTGCTGCCCCCCGCCCCACCTCCAGCAGTCGGGAAAGCACTCTCAAAGCTGGACTTGCACGTCATCTGAGCAGCACAGTAGAGCTGGCTGTGGTGGAGGAGGTAGAGGTGATCTGCCTCCAGGATGAGATAGACCAAGAGCTGGCCCTGCCACTTATCTGCTGAGAGGTGGCATGGTTGAGGGGGTGATGCCCTTTCTCCCTACTCCATACTTCCCCCTAAATCCTCTCTCCTTCAATAGACCTGGCCCTGAGGACATGAGAGCAGGAGAGCCTTCCCTGCCCTCTCACTGGCTGTTGCACTCAGAAGGGTAGATCCTGCACCTTGCCTGGGCAACACAGTGGAGCTATCCCTGATGGCAAAGACACAGGTGAGCTAGCCCCTCACAGGCTGCAGCACTTGGGAGAATGGGCCCTGCACCTTGACTGAGGAGCACAGTGGAGCTGGCATTGGAGGTGTGGGTATGGATGAGCCAGCTCTAAGGGTATGCAAGCAGGAGAGCTGACCATGGTTCCTGATGAATGATGCACTGTGTGGCCTAGCCAGAGAAATGCTGGAGAGCTCACCCTGGTGGTGCAGATAAGGGAGAACTGGAGCATCAACCAGCTCAGCTACCACCAGGGCCCAGATCCAGAGCTCTGAGTTGGTTTATCCCCAAATCTGTATCATCTTTGAATGGATGGGATGTGTGAAAGGACCAAGCCTCCTCTCCCAAAGCTTCAGGATCTCCATGACACAGGGCAACAACAAAAACTGGGTGGAGTCCCAATGAGGATCCAGTATTGATGGTGCCACAGAAGCCAGAGATCTTGAACCAGACCAATGAATCATTATAATGAACATTTGCAAGTGGAGATGTGTGAATAGAGGGGTATACTGTGGGACACACGGTGACACACTACAGCTTCCACAGTGAGATCTTTTCTATGCTTTGTTTTTGTTTTTCTTTGTTTATTTGTGTGTTTTTTTATTTTTGCACGGAGGTTGCAAGGGTGAAGGGAACCTATGAGGGGACGGGGAGATAAGTGTGCATGATGAAAAACAAAGAATTAATAAAAAGTTAAAAAAAGAATAGAAGTTTACTTTATTCATAATACTGGGTGATATGAAACCTAAGAGCAGAGTGTTGGCATCTCTTTTAAGTCTTCTGGGCTCTTCTTACCACATTGTGAGACAAACCAAGTTGACCAGTTAGAGTCTCTCTTATTCTTCTTATAAAGCCACAAATCAAAAGGGACTCACTTTCACTGCCCCATCTTTGAACTTCAGGGTCTTGGAAGTGATGTGATGCCCATGGCTGCCTATGACACACTAGCATTAGACCAGACCTCCCTGATGAAGATGCTTCTCCATGACCATGACAAAACGACTTTGGCGTGTCAAGCTGAGGGGGAACCACTGTTGATATACCAATGATTTAATAATAAAGTGAAGGTCATCAACATTTTTGAAAGGGTGTCATTAATAAGAGTGTACATTCTGTCTTGGATTGTTTGTTCAAGATGAAACAAGCCTCCGTAATTATTACTGCTACTTAAACAACTAGATGCCTGGGCCCCCACAAAACCATCTGGGAGCAGATCACCTTGTCTGTTCCATTTTCAATGATGAACTGGTCTTCCCTTCATTTGTACTTGGTACTGATTCAGTGCATATTACTTTCTGTTTGAGCAAGGACAGGGAAGGAACTGGGATGCTCATTTTGAATTTTTTATTTAATAATTTTTCTATTTCTCCTCCTTGTACTTTCTCTCTTTTCTTCTCCCTTCATAGTCATTTGTTCTTTACCCTTCTTGGCTAATATACCTTAAAGACCAGAGGCGGTCTAACAGCTAGCTGGCAAGCTTCTGCCTTTGCAGATGAACCCTGAAGAGTTGGAATCTCAGGAATCAGCTTCTCTTTGAGAGGATTTAAAAAAATCTGTTTGTATGTAGAGAATGTGTGTGGGGGAACATGTTTACATATGTGCACATGTGTGTGCATAGGCTAGAGGGAATGGGAGGCATCTTCTTCAATCACTTCACCATCTTGTTTTCCAGAATCCCACACTGAACCTGCAGCTCACTGATTGACTTCTCTCACTAGCTTTCTTAGTTAGGGTTACTGTTGCTGGGATGAAATACCATGACCAAAGACACTTGGGGAGGAAAGAGTTGGCTTACACTTCCATATAGCTGTTCATTATCAAAGCGAGGACAGGAACTCAAACAGGGCAGGAACCTGGAGGCAGAAACTGATGCAGAGGCCTTGGAGAGCTGTTGATTACTTGCTTTCTCATATGGCTTCCTCAGCCTGATTTCTTATAGAACCCAGGACCATGTGCTCATGAATGGCACCACTCACAATGAACTGGGCCCTCCCTCATCAATCGCTAATTAAGAAAATGTCCTATAGGCCTTCCTACAGCCTGACCTTATAGAGGCATTTTCTCAGTTGAGGTTCCTGTCTTTCAGATGACTAAAGATTGTGTTAAGTTGACATGAAACTATCCAGCTCCACTAATTAGGAGCTCTCTGAATCTGTCTGTCTCTGTCCTCCCCAGTGCTGGGGTTACAGATACAAGCACAAGCACTCACAGCTAGCTTCTATGTGGATGCTGGGGTTTGAACTATGGTACTCACTTTACTGACTGAGCCATCTTCCCAGTCACAGTTCAATTTATTTTTTAGTTCACTTTCTGATGGGTGGAGTGAATTTATGGCATCAAATACTCTCTAAGCATTTAGCTCTTGAAGTGACTGTACCAATGTTTCTCAGAGAATTGAAGTCTAGACTTCATATCCATATCACCCAAAATTTGCTGGACTCTTGTAGATCCACATCTCTCATGCCTCTGTGTCCACCCATCCAAACTCATGAGATTCCTCTTTTCCACATTTTACTTTGTCACACCTTTCCAGCATGTAAAATCATCCAATAACCCAGATCTCTTGTATCAATCGAAGTTCTAGACATTCATGGGATGGCTTTTTCTTCTTTATTGATATTGCACAATTTCCTTTTAGGGATGAAGCTTAGTGATAGAAATCAGTTTGTGGGCCCTGCTGGGATGACTTGGAGTGAGAACAATTCTACTTAATAACCTCTCTTTTCCCAAGACCCAGCTATTGTTAAAGATGCTTTGCTGTTGTGGGAGAATATGATGGAAGCAAAACAGAATGAGAATCAGAGAGAAACATTGAGTGCAAAAACTGGCCTCTTTCTTCTACAAATTTAATTGCAAGTAATTATGTCAGCGATTCTCAATACTCTTCCTGGAAAGTGTCATTATCTAGAAAGAAAAGCACTTTGGCACAGCTAAGACAGTGCAGGTTAGCAACAGAGATTCTATTAATGAAATGGAAATGGTTGTTGAAGACTAGCAAAGAATATGATCAGTGGATAAACCTTTACTTGGTTTCTTAAATCCAGTGTCTCTTATTCCATAATTTAGTTAAAACCTATTTTATCAAGTTGCGTCATGAAATATTAATGCTTATCTAGAAGGTTGGTTCTTGGTTTATTTCTTCTTATGAAATGATTAGCATTTTCTAAGTTGGATTAACAAGGTATTCTAGCTGCACTAACTTGTTTTACCTGCAGACATGTGAAGGTTGATCTCCTGTCAACTTAGCTAGGTTTAGAATGGCCTAGCACAGGAGGAGGCACATTGCTGTTTCCAGGGAGTAGGGAAGATCCACCCTCAGTAGGCTTGGCTTGTAGATGGACTAAAAGGAGGAAAAAACTGGTGAAGAACAATGTCAGCATTCTTTATGTGTTTCCTTGCCTGTCATGATATGAACTGGTTGTTCTTCCATGCCACCCATCCCATGATGGATTTGACCTTCTGCAACCATGAGCCAGAAAAATCCTCTTTTTTCCCTCTTAAGCTATTCTCTAAAATTTTATGGTCACAGAGGCACATAGTAGCTAATGCAATGCCCTTTACCACATCTGCATTAAGAATATCAGAAAATCAAAAAAGGACAAAACTTGGAAGCAGGTAAGTCGACAGCCTAGCTCTGCCAAGACAGGGTAGGTAAGTCCTTCATAATTCCTGCTCTACAACCAATGTCTGTCAGAGAAATGGGGCCAAATGGCTGAAGATTGATGCTGTAATGTATGGAGAGAAAATGGGAACTGTCCAGGCAGCCACTGGTATGTCATTTTTT
>CAJQZJ010034389.1:1472783-1565307 GCA_907164525.1 Lophiomys imhausi
ATTAAACTTATACTTAAAGTAGATTTATCAGAAGTCTGCCATAAGTTTTATACTTCTTGATTCATAGATAATATTTTTACAAAAATATTTTCATCACATTATTTCAAATTAAGTAGTTATAAGCAGTATGTAGATGGATTATTGTTTGGTAAATTATGAAAACAGGCTGTATTTGCCTCATCATTTCCATCTTGATTTGAGTGCTTTTGGTATTCTATCTGTAGAAACAGAAAGTTCTACAAAATATTAGTCAGTGACTTTTAATAACATTCCTGAGATGTATGTTAATCCATTCATTTGAATTGAAAAATGAAGTTTATGACAGAAAACCTGATTAGGCTGAATATTTGACAGCAGTAACTGACGTGACTAATTAGGCTATGTGACAGACATCTGATGGAGAGAGCCTAGGCTCTCTTTTAGGGGTCACAATGAGATAAAAGCAGTTTATTGAAAAGTCATGTATTGTAGAAGAGATATTGATGTTAATCTTTTTTTCCCTCATTCTAATATTTTAGAAGTAAAAAATGAGTAAAATAAATATTCACTTCATTGACTGATAGTGATATTTTGGTATTCCTTCCAGGTAGGGAGACAATGTATGACTCTAATAAATTTAAAAAGCAAATCAAAATTCACATGCACATGCCTGTACCTTTTCAATGTAGATAACTTCTAGTCCTCCCCTTACATTTAATGTGAGGAGAACTCTTATCAAGTCATCAGATGAAATCACCTGCAGTGATAGTTCACTAAGTGTTTTTTTTTTTTTTGGCAACGGGAGCCTTGCTATCACAATCCCAGGGTTCCTATCCCATCTCTCTGAAGTAAAGAATCCCAAGTGTTAACACTCCCTACACTACCAGACACATCTAAAACATGATAGAAATCTTTTAGGGATTATGCAAGTAATAGCATTTGAGCAGAGTTCTTCTGAAGGTCCCTTTGGTCCTGACGGTCTGCCACCATCACTGTATTTGTGTCCTCCCTTTAACCTCTTCTCTTTGGCTCTCTCCGGGAAGGACCACAGAGTATCCAGAGACTCACCCTTGCTAGTGCTCACATGGGTACAGCTGGCCATGTTCACTGCTCTCTGCTATGATCCCTTTAGACTTTCATCCAAGCTGCTACACTAGGGCAGTGCCCTGTCACTTGCTTTAAAATCTTTGGTTGTGAATGTAAAATGGTGAGGAATTCACATCTCCCCAAATCTTTATCATCAACCACTTCCATGATGGACAGAACCCTGGGTCTCAATGATTCTCATTGCCAAAACACAAGATGGGTTGCCTCTGTCTGTCTGTAGTACATCTAGGCTGATATGATTCTTTTTCTCTTTAAGTAGTTGTGAGAAGCTTGGACCAATGACACTCTTACCTTCTGCATGCCAATATTTTCTGCCCTAACATCCCACCTAGGTACTCCTATTCAGGAGCATGGTGTCTCCTGGAATACATGATCTGGTAGTAGTGAACCTCCCTATACCTTAAGAATCTTACCCAACTCTACTGCATTGTTTTGGCGCAGTGAAAACCTAGCCCTTTCTCCAGAGCAAAGCTTTTCTGGGAGTTTCTGATTTTAGTTCTTTAGTTCTCCTATACGTAAGGCTACTGAGAATGGAGGAGAGTTATATCCTTCCTCTTCTTCCTCATTGCTCTCACCTGTCCTCTCCTTTCCTTTCAACTTGTAGCTTTAGATTGGTGAGATGGCTCAGGAAAGAAGATATCCAAACCCGAAAACCTGAGTTCAGTTCCCAGGATCCCCACACAAGGAGAGAACAGAGTCCCAGTCTTCCTGTAGGCCATGGAATAGACTCTCTCTCTCTCTGTCTCTTTCTCCCTCCCCCTTCTCTCTGTGTATGTGCGTTTCTTTATCTGTTTGTCTCTCTCATACATACACACACACAAATAAATAAGTAGTAAATAAATTATAAATAAATAAAATATAAACACACAGCTCTTACTATGGTAACACTCCCCGATCTTCCTCACTACACGTGACTCCTGACACAGCTCAGTCCCTTACTAATTAATGACTTTAACTACTGACTCACTGTCCTTCCCTCCAGCTTTCTTCCTACTGTGATGCTTGCTGGTATGTGTGTGTGTGTGTGTGTGTGTGTTTGTGTGTGTGTTTGTGTATGTGTGTACGTGCATATACATATTCACATGTCTTTTTTACTCTTTAGCTTGTAGTCCCTTCAGCTTCTTTTTCCCTCCCATCAATGAATTTTTATTTCACTTCACCTCTTGATCTCCTGAAACAGCTAGTTTTCCTTGCAAACAAAGTGCACTTTCTAACAATCTTTTATTTATTTAGTTTGTTCCTTCTAGTGCTCTAACATATATAAGCCCTTGTAACTGCCTTATATCTTCAATTTAAAACAGCAGCACAATCATTTAAACTGTTTCTTGTATCATTCCTCAGCCTCTTTTTCCCATTTTTATTCTCTCAGGAGAACATCTTAAGTAATCTCTTCCCCTCTACCTGTGCAGCTGCCTTAAATACAGAAAAAACACACAGTCATGTGCTGATGTTTTCACTGTTACCTTATGGCTAAGACTGAAGTTGAAATATGATATTCCAAATATTCTACATTATCTGCATCTCTTGAAACTTTCAACCCATCACCTCACTCTCACTTAAAAGCATTGTTTTCCGTTTAACCGACAAAACAAAAGTAATCCAAAGAAAACTTCCACTTGGAGTCACCATTGCATCTATTCAGCATCAGCACCAACATCCACAAGCTGTCCCTCCCCTAGTGTCAGTGGGGATGAAGTTTCATTCATGTTTCTCTAAGGCCATCCATACTAAACACTTCATCTCCTCCCATCTACTTAAGGCTATTGTTAAGGCAATTCCCTCCTCTTTCTCTCTTGTCATTGTATTCCCCTTGCTAATGAATCATTGTCATTATCAAACCACAATGCACTTATTTATCCTGTTTAAAAATATTTTAATATAACCAAAATATCCTTCAGTCAATGAATGACTAAAGTGTGATTTTCAACATAGTAGGATGTTATATAGCATTAAAATAATCTATCAAACCATGAAAAACTGTAGAGACATCTTAAATGCCAGTTGAGGGGAAAAAAACAAAACAGAGGGGATTGTCTACTATTGGCTTCACACATGACATTCTGAAGAAACCCAAGCCATACAGACAGTGAAAGGATCAGTGAATTCTTGTAACAATGACTGGTCAATAGATTGAGACATTAGGATGGTAGACACTTGTCATTGTCTGGTTGCCCAAGCCCAAAGATCGGCTTTATAGTATGATATTGATTTAGAGTAATATGATGTATTCTAGTAAATATCTTATTCTCTTATTGGAGGAGGTAGGAAAAGGAAAGGCTGTGTCAGGGGCAAGGAAGTGCATGAGGTATCTTTACATGTTCTGCTCAATCTTGGTGTAAGTTTAAAATTTCTCTCAACATTTCATTTCCCTCTCAGAACCTGCCCATCTTACATAAAAACTCCTCAAAAATCTTTGTCTCTACACAATGTCTTCAATTTTTCTCTGTTGTTTCTGTGACCTCAAGCATTCCACCAAAGTCACTCCTACTTAAGGTCACAGTGACCCTGAGTTGCAACATTTATAATCGATTCTTAAACCTGATAATGTTTGACCTTTCAGTAAGCATCTCATACGTAGTTCTTCATTTTCTGCTCCTGAAAACATTTGTCTTTTAGCTTTTTAAACACCACATTCTCTGGAATTTATTCCTGCCTGGCTGCTTGTATTTCAGTTTTATCTCTCCCATTGTCCCTTACTTTTGGAGTGTCTCCAAGTTCAGTTCTTGGACTCTGCCTTACTCCACTATTTCTGCTTATTAGGTGATCTCAGCCTATACTGATGGCTTCTCTATTCAGGATAGATTTTTTTCTAACCATTTAACTACTGACTCTTACAAATACCTATTCAACAATGGTGTCTAATGAAATCATGAATATAATGTGTTTCCCAAGTTCTCCTCCCTAAGTCCTTCACAGCTTTTTTTTTCCCCCATCAAATCTCACAGAATCTCCATCACACAAGTAGAATCAAACTCCAAGTGCCCTTGAGTTCATAGTCTCATGGAATCCTTAGTTCTTCCCTGCATGCACACTATTAAGCTCTTCTTCCCAACTCTTCTGGGAGCATCTTGGTCTTGCTTCCTATCTATTTTGTAATAGATAATGTCCTCTTTATTCCATCATTTTTCCCCTTTTGGTGAAAATAGATTTTTTTCCTCACAAAATATTTCCTGATTACGGTTTCCCCATAGTCTATTCATAGTTCATCCCTACCTCCTCTTCCACCCACGCCTTCTCCTTTTCTGTCTCTCATTAGAAAACAGACTTCTAAGGCATGAAAAGAAAGTAAAATAAAATATAATGAGTTAAAAAAAACTAGCACATCATAATTGGAAAAGATTTAAAAAATTAAGAACAAACAAACAAAACCAAAGGAAAAGAGACTTTTGGGAAGGTAGAAGAATCAGAGACCCACTTATATTCACACATTCAGGAATCCCATTAATAAACTGAACTGGAAGACATAATGCATATGCAGAGGACCTGGTGCAGACCTGTGCGTGCTGATTCACCATCTGTGAGATCATTGAGCTTCAATCCTGTTAATTGGCTTTATTTTCTTGGCATCCTCCGTCCCCTCTGGCTCTTACACTCTTTCAGCTTCTTCTTCTATGGGTTCCTTGAGACCTAAGGAGAGGGCTTTGGTGCAGACATCCCATTCATTTTAGTGTTCCAAGGTCTCTCGTACTGTGCATAATATCTACTTGTGGGTCTCTATATTTGTTCCTATCTGCTTCAGGAAAAAGCTTCTCTGATGATGGCTGAGCAAGGCACTGATCTATGAACATAGCAGAATGTCTTTAGGAATCATTTTATTGTTTTTTTAAATTTAAAACTTTATTTATTAATTCAAGTTACATCATCACAGCTCCCTCCCTTCACCCCTCTAGTCCTACTTTTACATCCTCTACCCCTTTTCCCACCTACTGTACTCCTCCAGTGTGGGGTGCCTCCACATATCAGCCCCCCTCAGTTCATCAGACACATGAGAGCTAAGAGCTTCCTCTTGCACTGGGGGCCTACATGGCAGCTTCACTAGAGTGAAGAGTCCCACTAACAAGTAACAAAGATCATGTTTCTGTTTTTGGGTCTGTTGATTGTAGGATAGTTATCCTTTACTATATGGCTAAAATCCAGTTATAAGTGAATACATGTCATGTGTATCTTTTTGGGACTGGGTTAACTCACTCAGGATGAGCTTTTCTAGTTCCATCCATTTGGTTGCAAATTGCATGATTTCCTTGTTTCTGATAGCTGAGCAGTATTCCATTGTGTAGATGGACCACAGTTGTTGTTGTTTTTTAAATATATTCTTTGGTTAAAGAACATCTGGGTTGGTTCCAGTTTCTAGCTATTACAAATAAAGCTGCTGTGAACATAGTTGAGGAGATGTCTTTGTGGCTTGGTGAGGAATCTTTTGGATATATGCCCAGAAGTGGTATGGCAGGGACTTGAGGCAGAGTTATTCCAGATTTTCGAAGATATCGCCAGACTGATTTCCACAGTGGTTGTACCAGTTTGTACTGCCAGCAATGGAGGAGGGTTCCTCTTTCTCCACAACCTTGCGAGCATGTGCTGTCATTTGAGTTTTTGAACTTAGCAATTCTAACAGGTGTGAGATGGAATCTCAGAGTCATCTTGATTTGGATTTCTCTGATGCTTAAGTATGTTGAACTTTTTTTTTTTTTTAAAGAACCATAACATTGACTTTTGGTCTTTGATCCTGAGCTGTTGGTGTTCTGTTCAGGAAGTTGTCACCTGTGCCAATGAGTTTGAAGGTTTTCCCCACTTTCTCTTCTAATAGATTTTGTGTGTCCAGCCTTATGTTAAGGTCTTTGATCCACTTGGACTTAAGTTTTGTGCAAGGTGATAAGTATGGGTCTAATTTCATTCTTTTACATGTCGACATCCAGTTGGACCAGCACCATTTGTTGAAAATGCTGTCCTTTTTCCATTGTGCAGTTTTGGCTTCTTTGTCAAAAATGAACCCACCATAGGTGTGTGGGTTCATTTCTGGGTCTTCAATTCGATTCCATTGATCCACTGGTCTGTTTCTATACCAGTACCATGCTGTTTTTACTACTATTGCTCTGTAGTACAGTTTGAAATCTGGGATGATGATGCCTCCAGATGTTTCCTGAGTGAGCAAACCCAGACTCAAAAGGAGGCACATGGCATCTATTCACTTATAATCGGATTTTAGCCACATAGTACAGGATAACTATACTACAGCCAATGCACCGAAGGGAACAGGAACATAGGCTATGTTACCTGTCAATGGGACAATTTGCCCTAGTAGTGCCTTGTAAGCCCCCAGTGTATGAGGAGGCTTTTGGTCCTCATATGACTTCTGAACTGGGGTGGGGGACTGATATGTAGGGACACTCATCCACTCTGATAGAGTGAGATGGAAGGGATGGGGGTAGAGGGTGGGAGGGAAGGACTGGGAGGGGTTGAAAGAGGGTATTATGATGGAGATGTAACCTGAAGTAATAAATAAACATAAAAAAGAACAATAAAAACAGTTAAAAAAAAGAAAGAAAGTTAAAATAGCCAAATTTAGGTGTTTGTAGATAGGTATTAGAGTGTCCTTAGATTATATGTTTTATGTTATAGGATTTAGGTATTTTATAGATATTTGTTAAGTACTAATAAATATAAATGTTTTAAATAAAAATTTTCTGTTACAATCCTAAAAAAAAAAAGAACCAAAATATTTCATTTTACCCTAGATCCGTGGACAATCTAGTCTATGTTTCTTGGCCATCCATGCAGCATTGGGTATGGGTTACAACTCATGGAGTGGGCCTTAAGTCTTTCAGATATTGGTTGACTAGTTCCACAAGTTTTATGTTACAATTGCCCCAGCATACCCTGCAGGTAGGACACCATTGTTGATCAGAGGGGTCTGTAGCTGTCTTGGTGTCTACATTTCTCTTTTGGTAACCTCTGGAGTACTTTCTTGTACAAAAGACACCAGGACCCAGGTAAAGGCTATATGTAGCCACCAGCTCAACCTCTACAAGTTCAATGAGTTGTATTGGTATTGCCTTCAATAATGGGGCCTTGCCATTAGTTTGTGAAAAGCAACCCATAGTCTTGGAAACAGCATGGCTTGTTTGGGAATTTCCATGGTATCCTTTTGGTAAACAATTAAATTAGATGTAACCCAATCCTGGTGCTGGAAGCTTCATTAGGTGACAAGAAAAGGCTAGTGGGGACTCTGTCTCTCCTATTATTTGGCAATGTCATTTATATCACCTTCTTATAGGTATATATTTTAGAATATATAAGCTTTTACTGTATTAGATATCCATACTACACCACAAATGTACCTTAAAATTCAGCTGACTTTCTCTTTATTCCTTCCCTCATCCCCTCTCCCCATGTTAATAAATTAATACTCCCATCCCAGCCCCCCATAATCCACCTATATAAATAGTTGTCTATTTTATTTTCCTTTTCTTATGAGATCTATCAGTCCTGTATTCTATACCTAACCTCTGTGGTTCTGTGGTTTGTAGCTTGGTTATCATTAACTTCACAGATAATATGTACATATAAGTGAGTACGTACCATATTTATCTTTCTGGGTCTGGGCTACCTCACCCAGGATAAGTTTATTCTAGTTCTGTTCATTTACCTGTGAATTTCATGATGTAATATTCCATTGTGTAGATATAGCACTTTTTTTTTTGGCTTTTCATGACAGGGTTTCTCTGTATAATCCTTGCTGTCCTGGACTTGTTTTGTAGACCAGGGTTGCCTCAAACTCACAGAGATCCACCTGCCTCTGCCTCCCGATTGTTGGGATTAAAGGATTGCACCACTACTCCTGGCTATAGCACATTTTCTTTATCCATTCTTCTGTTTGGGGGGCATCTATGTTTTTTCCAATTTCTGGCTGTTATGAATAGAGAAGCAATGAACATGGTTGAACAAGTGTCTCTGTGGTAGGATGAAGTATCCTTTGGATATATGCCCAAGTGTGGTATAGCTAGGTCTCAAGGTAGATCACTTCCCATCCTCCTGAAGACCACCACACTGATTTCCATAGTGGCCGTACAAGTTTTCAGTCCCACAGACAATAGATGAGCTGTTCCTTTATCCCACATCCTTGCCAGCATGAACTGTCATATGTGTTGATGATCTTAGCCATTCAGACCAGTATCTACCAGATGAAATCCCAAAGTAGTTTTGATTTTCATTTTCATGATGACTAAGGATTTTAACATTGCTCTAACCATTTGAGTTTACTCTATTGCAAATTATCTATTTAGATCTGTATCCCATTTTTTAGTTGGGTTGTTTTCTTCATATCTAGTTTCTTGAGTTCTTTATATATTTTGGATTTTATCCCTTTATCAGATGTGTAGTCAGTAAAAATCCTTCTCTATTCTGTAGGTTGCCATGTTGTTAAAAGGATGGTGTTTACCGTGCAGATGCTTCTCAGTTTCATGAGGTCCCATTTATTAATTATTGATCTTAGTGCCTGTAATAATGGTGTTCTGTTCAGAAAGTCTTTTCATGTGCCAATGAGTTCAAGGCTATTCCCCATTTTCTCTTCTATCAGATTCAGTGTATCTGGTTTTATGTTGAAGTCTTTGATTTATTTGGAGTTGAGTTTTGTGCAGTGTGATAAATATGGATCTATTTGGATTCTTCTACTTATAACCATCCAGTTGGACTAGTATCATTTGTTGAAGATTTTGTTTTTAATCTAGTGTGTGTTTCTGGATTTTTATCAAAAAGCAGATGCATGTAGTTGTGATTTCTATCTGGGTCTTCAGTTTGATTCCCTTGATCAAAGTGTCTGTTTTTGTGTCAGTAATTAAATGTTATTTAACTACTATAGTTCTGTAGTACATCTTGAAATCTAGAATAGTGCTACCTCCTACAATTCTTTTATTATTCAGGATTGTATTAGCTATCCTGAGATTTTTTTTGTGTTTTCATATGAGGCAGAAAATTGTTCTTTAGATCTGTGAAGAACTGTGTTGGAATTTTAAAGGGTATCACATTGAATCTGAAGATTGCTTTTGACAGCATGAGCTTGGGAGATGGTTCCATTTTCTGATCTTTCCAGTTTCTTTCTTAAATGACTTGTGGTTTGTAAGATTCAATTCTTTTACTTGCTTGGTTATAGTTATCCAAAGAAGTTCTATATTTTTGGAGGATAAGGTGAAAGTTGTTGTTTCCCTGATTCCTTTGTCAATCTGTTTATCATTTGTATATAAAAGGGCTACTGATTTTTTAGAATTAATTTTGTACCCACCTACTATGGTGAAAGTATTTATCAGCTGTAGGAGTTTCTGAGTGGAATTTTTAGGGGCACTTTCTTATACTATCATCTGCAAATAAAGATACATTGATTTCTTCCTTTCTAATTTGTATCCCTTTTATCTCCTTCAGTTTTCTTATTGCTTACTTCAAAAACTATATTGAATAGGTAGTGAGAGAGTGGGCAACCATTACTTGTTTCTGATTTTAGTGGAATTGATTCGAGTTTCCATCCATTTAAGTTGATGTTTATTATGGGCATGAGGTAAACTGCCTTAATTGTGTTGACATATATCCCTAATATCCTCAGCACTTTTCATGAAGGAGTTTTGCATTTTGCCAAAGGCCTTTCTGCATCTAATGAAATTATCATGTGATTTTTGTCTTTCAGTTTGTTATATGGTAGATTACATTTATAGATTAACATTTGTTGATCCATCTCTGTGTCTGTGGGATAAAGCCTCTGTCATAATGGATGATATTTTTGATGTGTTCTTGAATTCACTTTGAAAGTATTTTATTGAGAAGTTTTGCCTCTATGTTCATAATAGAAATTGGCTTAAATTCTCTTTATTTAGTCTTTCTGTGGTTTGGGTATCAGAGTTACTGTGGCCTCCTGAGAGAAATTGGATAGTGCTCGTTTTTTTCTATCTTGTGGAATAATTTGAGGAGCATTGGCATTAACTCATGTTTAAATTCTGGTAGAATTCTGTGCTAAAACCAACCATCTGGCCCTGGCCCTGGGCTTTTTTTTTTTTTTTTTTTTTCTGGTTAGGAGACTATTGACAGCTGATATTTCAGTAAATATTATAAGTCTGCTTAAGTTGCTTATCTGATCTTGTTTTAATTTTGGTAAGTAGTGTGTCAAGAAAACTGTGCAATTATTTTGGATTTTCTAATTTGGTGAGCACAGATTTTTAAGGTGTGTCCTTATGACCAAAGGGACTTTAGCCAACCCGACCATGGTAGACACGGCTCTGGCAGGCCTTGCCCTTCTCTCTCATTTCTTCTGCCTTGCTAAAAATCATTAGATTACACTCCTAAAGGTAGCCACCATGGTCTTTCCCCCTGTTTGGCCACTTCTTCTTCTTCTTGAGGCTGACTACCAAAGTAAAGTTATCAAGGTATTAAAGTCCAACACTCAAAAGCCCCCTTTGTCTCGCCTAATAAACATGCCCAATTAAAATTAAGCACCTCATCCCTAACATAGGGTTTCCCCTTTTACCTTATAAACTGCCATGTGCCTATGGGGCACTTCTGTCTCCTCTCTATCCAGAGGCAGTCCTTTGTTTTGATGCAATCAAATACCCTTTCCCCCATCTCTTGTCCCTTTTCTCCCCTCTCCCTGTCCTCTTCTCCTTCTCCCTCTTTCTCTATCTCCTGTCTTTGTTCCCTATCCCTGCCCTTTGTCCTTTAGGAACAAATAATCTTTGTGCTGAGAGCTTGGTCTTGGGGTTTTGTGAGCCAGCTTCAAGGTCCCTACAATGATTCCCTGGGTTTCCTTTTAGTATGTCCCTTTTTTTTTCATTTCTGATTTTGTTAATTCGGATAGACATTTCTCTTCCCCTAGTTAATTTGGATAAGGGGTTGTCAATCCTATTGATTTTCTCAAAGAGTCAACTCTTTGTTTAATTAATTCTTTTTATTGTTTTTGGTTGGTTTGTTTGCTTGGTTGTTTCTTTTTTGTTGTTTCCAGCCCCTAGTTTCATTATTTTTTACTGTCTTCTCCTTTGGGTATGATTTCTTCTTTTTGTTCTGGAGCTTTCAGATGTGAAGTTTCAGATCTCTACAGATTTTTTTTTTTTAATGTGGGTACTAGGTTCTAAGAACTTGCCTTTTAGAGCTGCCTTATTGTGTCCTATAAGTTTGGGCATATTGTACATTTATTATTAATTAATTAATTTTTAATTTTTAAAAATTTCAACCTTTATTTATTTCTTCAATTTACATATCAATCATAGCCCCTCCCTCCTCCCCTCCTGGTCCTACCCTCCTACCCTTTTACTCACTCCCTCCTATCCCCCTTTTTTAATTTTAGGGTGTATCTTTTTCCCCCAACATCTCCCCTATTTAATCCAATAAAAGAATATTTTTCTTATATCAATAAATACAATACAAAACAATAAGAATAATTTGGCAACAATTATGAAAACTATGAGTTATACCATACATTCCCAATGTCTAGTCCATATGTATTTGGTAACTAATAATAATATTCTATTATCTATCTATGTTGATGAGTTTGAAGTTCTATACCTAACTCAGTTTCCATCCTAACTTGCATTACCAACTAAAAAAAAAAATCTTCTAGAAAGTCTTTCATTTCTTTCTTAATTCTTAGGTTTCATCCTTTCAAAGTACTCTAGATTTCTTGTATCTTTTTTGTCACAAGTTTTATTTTTTTAGATTTAAATTTTATTTCACCAGAGTATCTATTTCTTCTATCCTGTCTTCAATGCCTGAGATTCTTTTTTTCATCTCTTGTATTTTGTTGGTGAAAGTTGCTTCTGAGGTTCTTGTTCGACTTTATAAATTTTTCATTTCCAGATATCCCTCAGTTTGGGTTTTCTTTATTGTTTTTTTCCCCCACTTTCAGGTCTTGAATTCTTTTGTTCATTTCCTTCCTTTGTTTGTTTATGTTTTCATAAATTTCTTTAAAGGTTTTATTCATTTCCACTTTAAAGACATTTATCATATTTATAAAAGTTACTTAAGATCTTTTTGTGTATTCTTCAGCTATGTTGCAATATTCAGAGCTTGCTGTGGTAAGGTTTCTGAGCTCTAGTGGAGACATAGTGTCCTGGCTATAATTTACTGTGGTCTTACAGTAGAGCCTAAATGTCTGAGTTTAGGAAGAATATAATTATAGGTGCTGATATCTAGATTTGTTCTTATTGAGTGGGTGTTTTGTTCCTTGGTTTCTATGTTCTTTTAGAGTGTCATGGCTAAGTGGTGCCTGGTGGGAAATTATTCTAGGATCCTGATAAGTGTGTTCACTGGGGGTTCCAAGTAAAATGAGTTTCCTGGTATTGGGAAAGGACACTTTGGAATGGGGATGGGTTGGGAGGCAGGATTAATGGGATCCATAAGAAGGAAGAAAACAGTATGTTCCACGAGGATCTTCTTAGTCTTCTGGGAATGGGAAAGAATGAGGAGAGGCCACCACAAAAGGATTGCTGCAGACTTGGGGTTGAGACTGGGGAACTGATGTTGTAGTAGTTGAGGGAGAGGTTAAAAAGAAAAGGTGCAGTTATCCTACCTGTTTCTTTGGTCACAATTGCCTGTGATTCCCAGCTGGTGCCTGCTGGAGTTGAGGGTATAGTGGAAAAAGGAAATAAGGGAGGGAGAGAGGTTTGGAGGAGAATATCTGTGTGAACCACTGGAGATAGGGATGAGGTCAGGGAGAAAGGAGGCTGCAGCAGGTGTTCTCTTGCAGAGCCGGGAATGAGACTGGTGGATTGGACTTAAAGGAGTAGAGGGAGAGGGAAGATCTGTAGTTAGCCTACCTGTTTCTCTTGCTGGAGTCTGTTTAAAATATTTATTTATTATTTCAGGTTACATCTCAATCACAGTGTCCTCTTTCCACCCCTCCCAGTCCCACCCTCCCATCCTCTACCCCCATCCCTTCCATCCCATTCCTCTGGAATGGAATGTCCCTACATAACAGTTCTCCACCCCAGTTCAGCAGTCATATGAGGGCCAAGAGCCTCCTCATTCACTGAGGCCTACAAGGCAGCACCACTAGGGCAAAGTGTCTCATTGACAGGAAAAAAAGTCTATGTTCATGTTCCCTTTGGTGCCTTGGTTGTAGTGTAGTTATCCTGTATTATATGGCTAAAATCCAATTATAAGTGAATACATGCCATGTGCATCCTTCTGAGTCTGGGTTAGCTCACTCAGGATAAGCTTCTCTAGTTCCATCAATTTGGCTGCAAGTTGCATTATTTTGTTGTTTCTGATGGCTGAGTAGTATTTCACTGTGTGGATGTACCACATTTTTTTTTTTATCCATTTCTCAGTTGAGGGACATCTGGGTTGTTTCCAGTTTCTAGCTATTACAAATAAAGCTGCTATGAACATAGATGAGGAAACTTCCTTGTGATTTGGTGAGGAATCATTTGGATATATACCCAGAAGTGGTATGGCTGGGTCTTGAGGTAGAGCTATTCCAAGTTTACTAAGATATAGCCACACACTGATTTCCATAGTGGTTGTATAAGTTTGCACTCCCACCAGCAATGGAGGAGTGTTCCCCTTACTCCATAACTTCTCCAGCATGTGAGTTTTTGATTTTAGCCATTCTGACAGGTGTGAGATGGAATCTTAGAGTCGTCTTGAGTTGCATTTCTCTGATGATTAAGGATGATTAAGGATGCTGAGCATTTCTTCAAGTGTCTCTCAGTCATTAGGGATTCCTTCTTTGTGAATTCTCTGTTTAGCTCTGTTCCCAATTTTTTGATTGGATTATTTGGTTTCTTGGCATTTAATTTCTTGAGTTCTTTGTAAATTTTGGATATTAGCCCTCTGTCAATGTGGGGTTGGTAAAGATTTTTTCCCAATCTGTAAATTGCCATTTTGTTTGAATGACAGTGTCTTTTGCCTTACAGAAGCTTTTCAGTTTCATGAGGTCCCATTTATTGATTGTTGTTCTTAGATCCTGAGCTGTTGGTGTTCTATTCTGGAAGTTGTCACCTGTGCCAATGAGTTCCAGGGTTTTCCCAACTTTCTCTTCTAACAGATTTAGTGTGTTCAGCCTTATGTTAAGGTCTTTGATCCACTTGGACTTAAGTTGTGTACAAGGTGATAGGTATGGGTCTAATTTCATTCTTTTACATGTCGACATCCAGTTGGACCAGCACCATTTGTTGAAAATGCTGTCCTTTTTCCATTGTGCAGTTTTGGCTTCTTTGTCAAAAATGAACCCACCATAGGTGTGTGGGTTCATTTCTGGGTCTTCAATTCGAATCCCTTGATCCACTGGTCTGTGTCTATACCATGCTGTTTTTATTACTATTTTTCTGTAGTACAGTTTGAAATCTGGGATGGTGATACCTCCAGATTTTTTTTTTTTATTGTACAGGATTGATTTAGCTATTCTGAGTTTTTTGTTATTCCATATGAAGTTGAGAATTCCTTTTTCCAGGTCTATAAAGAATTGTGGTGTTATTTTGATAGGAATTGCATTGAACAGTCGCAGCTGTTTACCTGAGTGTCTGAGGGTCCCACGAGGGAACCCAACTAGTCCCTGGGTTCACTGGGTATGACCAGGTGGTTCATACTTCTCAGGATATTGCTCAGCTTGTTTATATTTCCACGATGTTGTAGCTATTTTCCTCAGAGCT
The DNA here is from genome assembly GCA_907164525.1 of Lophiomys imhausi. Lineage (NCBI taxonomy): Eukaryota > Metazoa > Chordata > Mammalia > Rodentia > Muridae > Lophiomys > Lophiomys imhausi. The sequence goes on from CAJQZJ010034389.1 coordinate 1,487,492, forward strand.
CAAAATGTGTCTCTGACAACTGCCACCATCTTGGATAACCCCTCTTTCTGGAGTCTTTATCCCGTTCTCACATACCACCTGTTAGTCTCTCAACACAGAAACTAGAGTATGTTCCTGTACAGAGACTTAAAATTCTGTAGTAGCTTTTTGTCTCACTATAAGTAAGAACCATTGTGCTGACAATGATCTACCAGGGCTAACCATACTGCTCTAGCCCTCTTTCCATGGTGCTCTGTGCCATTCTCTTTGTAGCCTTCTCCAGCCTCATCAGTACCATTCTCTCTGACTAGTACATTCTTCCTTCTGACATGTCAAAGCTGACTCCTCCCACTCTTCCAGTTTTTAATTCTAATTCTAATGTATGTGAGATACATAAAACAGTTTTCCAGCTAAGAGTACTTTTTAATATTAAATAATATAATTAAATATTGTGTGATGAATCAATAATTTTAGTCAGGGTTATTTACAAGTACATGAAAAGATTTTTTTTTTGAGGGAGTTTGTAACTACATTACTGAAGAAAGTATTGACATGTCCTGCATACAAAGCAGAGGTGCTTCCATCTTGTGTTCTCACTGAGGCCATTCCAGGTTTAACTAGCATTTGATCTACTTGATGAAAAATTTCATGGAAAATTATCAAACTCTATTCTAGGAACCCAAGGTCAGAATGTCCTAGCTAACTTATCTAGCTTTTGATAAACTTCTTGCTGATGTGGAACCCCCTATAGTTAGCCATTTATCTTAGTTTCTGTTAAACTGTTTGCTTCTGAAAAGCCCCACACTGCAGCTGCTGAGTGAGGTGCCAGCATATGGTTTTGCCAGTAAAAATCCCTGTCCTCTGGACATTTGGGGCCATACCTAGATCTCTCAGTACCTAGATGTGGTCCAAGCTGACTGGAATAAAGACTTTCAATTGGCTATAAATTGTTTCTGAGTGGTCATCTCTGGGGGTTTCCCCATAACAAGTAGATCTTCAAATTAGTGTCTCCAGTTATAAGCCCCCTAATATAAGTCTCAGATATGACCAATTGGTAATCCAATTCCATTATATTATAAAATATATTATTTTACTTATTATATATTTATAATATATAATATAATTCCAATATATTATAAAGTATATATCTCAAAAAAGAGGGGTTATGAATTTGAAAGGGAGTAAGGGGATATAGGGAAGGGCTTGGGGGGAAGAGAAGGAATGGAGAACCAATGTAACTATATTTAACTAAAATAAAAAATATATTTATATGAGAAGAAACACCAGAAAAATATGACTCTCATTAAAGTCTATTATGACTATCCAAATAAAAATTCAGTTCTTATCTGGAGGTATAGATAAGTGGCACAGCTCCTGCCTCACAAGAACAAGGCTCAAGGTTTAATTCCCAGCACCAAAATGAATAAGGAAATAAATAAAGAAAACTCTCTTTACCCTAATTAAACTGAAGAGTAATTTAACACATCTAATAAATGTATTTCCTTTTTCCCTCTGTGATGAAAGGAATATATAATTCATGCTTTATTAAAAAACCTCTCTCTCTCTTTCTCTCTCTCTCTCTCTCTCTCTCTCTGTGTGTGTGTGTGTGTGTGTGTGTGTGTGTGTGTGTGTGTAAACCCAGAGCCTAGGAGATTGTCTGGAAACAACACATGTTCATGACTATAACTGAGCATTTATTGTGGACTATGTATTCACAAATTTATCTACTTGACAAAATGCATTTTTGATCCTCAACTATATACTACAACTTTATCGTTATTCACAGACATGCACAAAGCAGAAGATAAATCTCATTTGTCTGATGTGAACTCTCCATATTGAAGTGACCAAGTCTCTGTAGTCATCTCCCATCTTTCATAATATGAGAGGCTCTTGAGTACCTGCTTTTTGCACTTCTGAGTTTTCTCCTAGTGGTTTTGCTGTTTTAAATGGTTTTCAAGCACAGGGCTGAAGTGTTGGCTTGTGTTTCTAAATGTAAAGCTGAGATGTGTCTTATCAACAAGTATATGCTAGATAAATTTTACTTATGAATGAGTTACAGTGCCAATGACATAGGTTCAATGATACATAAGACACACATATGTACACACACAGATACACACATGGACACATACATATGTACACAGACAGACACACACACACACACACACAGAAAGATATCTTTAAGGAGAACACACACACAAATATAGGCTATGTGTTGATTGACAGAATATTGTGTCCCCAGAGTTGCAGCGAGGGAGAGAAAGACAGAGAGAGAGGGGTGGGGGGATAAACTAAGAATCCAGTAGCATTTGGGATCTTGGCCATAATGATAGCCTTTTAGAGACACAAATGTGGCCACACATAGACTGTGACAGGTTATCCATCATCTGTGTTCAGTACCAGGAACTCTCTTTAATAAAATAGGTAACAAAAACTTGCTTGCTTTAGTGGAATCAGTCAAGTGAACCATTAAATCAGAGTGGCTGTGGAAGGTATGGGATTAAGAGGTAAAGTTGAAGTCGCAGAATGGGGAATCATCTTGTTCTTCCTGTGCCCCACAAGAAATCTTGAAACTGTCCCTAGTGATTCTGCATAGCTGTATATGTCAACTGAGAACATTACCAAATAGTGATTCCTATATCCCTGGGGTCTAGACTTTTCACACCATTATAAGCTCCATCCAACACCATTCTATAGTCAAATTAGAGGACAGTATGTGCATAGTTGCAGGTCAGACTGATCTAAAATATCACATCCACCAGCTTTATCTAGACAGCTCTATCCCTCACACCATAGCGTACTTGCCTGCCTGTCATTACTAATTAAATATAAAGCTTACAAACTTGATAACATTCAGCAATAAGAACACTATTCACTGAAAACTCATATCTCTACCTTTCATCCTAGCATGTCAGGAAAAGGACTACAATAAGAATTCTTTTAAAAATAGAAACTGTTAGGGTAGATAGACACATGGGGTTTGTAAACAGACAGAAGACAGGAGAAGGAGTGTGCCGCTGTGAGGGCACAAGTTCACATAACCCGTGTCAACCTCTGTGCCAGTTACATTCATGATCTATGATCAATGATGCTACTTTATGTGATATGTTAAAATCCTTTTTCTTATTTGGGGGCATTCATTGCAATGTGAAACTCCTGAAAGGGATTTTTTTTTCCCATCATAATCACAGGGAATGCATGGAACTGCCTGTTAGCTGAGCCCATTCATGGTGGCTCCAGCCATGGAATTGGAGCTCATATATGTGCTCAAAACCCTATCCTTAGGAAACTATAAAGGCCAATGTTCAAGCAATGGGGTTGAAATTTAACTCATTCTTTCTCCCTGGCCCCTGGTCCTTATAAAGCTATAGGCCACACCTTTGCCACATCTACTGTGCTTCTGAAGGTATGCTTCCACAGTGCCAATGACCACTGAACCTAGTCAATCACAACTCGCAGCAGCTTCAGGTTGTGATGCTAACACCTGACCCAGAGATTCCATGCCAGGAACTATCCTTTTGGTTATTATATCTTGGAGAAATTGTCTTCCCAGAATACAAAGGTGATAAGAGAGTACTTTGGACTTTGAGCTACACAGATAATGGTGGAGTACTCAGAGGACTTGAGGCACAGATTCTTTATCAGTGGTTTAGTGACATTTCAATGCTTCAGCAATGGCCATATTGGACACATAAGTCACAGAAAGGCATAGTTGTATTTTTACAGTATGTTGGCCTGAGCACTCCCAATTGACTCAGATGGTAATCGTTTTTTAGCAGGAAAGTATGCTGGAGGCATACCAAAATCTCTCTTTCTTGTAGAGGGAATAAAAGAATCTGGATCTTAATTCCATCTAGGCCACGAATTTTCCTTGTGACACAAATAGGCAAATCACTTAAGCTTCTTGAGCCGTATGTAATTCACCATGGATGCAAATAAAACAGAGCCAACTAGAGTCCTTCTTCATGAATGCTTCTAGTTCTGAATTAGAAAGAAGATGAGAAGGCTAGCAATATAAGAGAGAAAGATGATAAAAAAAGCAAACCTCTCTATCCTGACCATTCAATGGATCCTGTCATTTGTACAATACCTTATAGTTTCCTGAACATTTTCATTGTGCTAAATAAAACAAATATTTTTAAATTGCTAGTGTGTATGTATAGTTTAGGCAGTAGAAAGCCTATAGCTTAAGTGGCCTGAAAAGACAGATATGTATGTAATAAGAGCAAACCTGAGTGTCCAGTGATCAGGGAAATTAATATGGAGGACATGACCCAGGAGCTTGCCTTCTAAGTTGTAATTTAGAAATTCTGCCTAAGTATATTTCTGGGTCACTTCCCCTTCAGGACTTGGCAATATGGTTTCTTTATATTTCCACTCTGGATGTGCTGGTTTCAAGAAGTCTGAAGACAGCTTGCTTTTTCTTCCTTGGGGGATATTTTCTCTTTTTGTCTGTATGCCTACCCAACTCCTTATCTTTTAAATTCAACAATAGAAGTGGTATTTCTCCAGGGTCCAGTTGCTATGTAGAAATGTTTCCTGTGAATAGGTATGCTTTTTCAATTTGCCCATTTTTTTTTCTTTAGGTCTTTCACTTAAAGAAATGTAGCTTTAGAATGTCTTTAGTAATTCTTGTCTGCATTTCTGAAATCTCTAATTCAAGAAGGCTTTTCATATGCATGTTGTATTATTTCTGTCTGCCCTCAATATCTAGTACCCCATCTCTAATCATTTTCTCTCCACCTCTTCCACCCTTTACACTGATCAATCCAGGACTTTCAAGACTTTAATTAAAATTTCCATGATGTCTGTTCTGGGTTTGGCTGTTCCAATTATTAATTTTATGGTGACATTTTCCTGCCCCCCACCATGAGTTCTTTGAGTTCTGCATTCACTATTTAACTCACACTGTTCCTTCCATCTACTGCGGTTTTGTCCCTTTTAATACACAGAATTCCTAATGTTACCAAGTTGCTTTATCCATGCAGCATGCGTGTGAAATCCTCTGGTCCTCAGGCTGTTTGCTGCCATGGTGTAATGCCTACTGTCTTGGTATTGACTTGGTCACTATGTTCATGCCTTGATGGGTAGCTCTGACTGTCTTGGTACAGTGTGCCAGACTCTTCTTAGTGTTTTTCCTACTATAGCGAGACAGTTTTGGTTTCCCTTTGGAGTCATATTTTAGAGGTAACTTGTTCTTATCCATTTCCAGCACACTGTTGGTTCAGAGTCAGTTCACCTGGAGTTCTGTGATGGTTTGTTGGATAATCTGTGCTCTGGGTTTTCTTCTGAGATTTAAACAATGATCCTGTTACATTCTTCTACATTTAACCCATGAACCATCATCCTCCTTGTTTGAAGGTTTCCCTGTATTTTAGGCTAGTCCCTTGATTTTGACTGAGATCCTGATAAATAGTGAATTCAAGCCTTTATTCTGCCTTTGCTGAAGTTGATTAGGATAAACATACCCCAGTTTCCTGTGTCCATGAAGTAATAAGATTATAGTCTTTAATTTTTATTTGTCTGTATGTATAAGGACATATTTGTGTGAACGTGGTATTATATGTGCTCCTGTGTGTGGATAGAGGTCAGAGGTCAACATTGGATATCTTTTTTAACTATTCACATTATTTATGTGTGACAAAAATCTCTCACACAACTCAGAGATTACCAATTTGGATGGACTGGCAGGCCAGCAAGTTCCAGAAATCCTCCTGTCTCCACCTCTCCAGTACTGGGATTACAAGTACATGCTGCCATGAGTACTGGGTATAAAATTCAGATCCTCAGCCAGGCGGTGGTGGCGCACGCCTTTAATCCCAGCACTCGCACTCGGGAGGCAGAGGCAGGCGGATCTCTGTGAGTTCGAGGCCAGCCTGGTCTACAGAGTGAGTCCAGGACAGCCAGGCATACACACTGAGAAACCCTGTCTCAAAAAACCAAAAAAACAAACAAACAAACAAAAAAAACACTCAGATCCTCATGCCTGAGTGGCCAGCACATTACCAGCTGAGCTATTTCCACAGTCCCTGGCTGTGGACTAATTTTGTAGGCTCAGATAACTTGTTGGACATACATAGTAAATGTTCTAAATGTGTGAGAATTATTTTATTGCAATGGGAAAACATGTCTTCACCTTTGTCCTGGACTTCCTCCCTTTACAGTAATTAATTAATTTCTTACTAATGATGTTGCATTATTAAGATTTAAAAGAAAACAAACAAAAATAACACACACACACACACACAAAACACCTCCTACATTTGCTTCAGAGGGCTTGTTAGATTCATGTTGGGATGACAGTCAGTTAAGTCTTGGTGAGGAGTCATGTTCAAATATCTATTAATTTCTATGGCAGTCACTTTTTAAAAATTTATAATGTGAGATTATGTCTTATTCATTTTTTGCTTCCTTTCTTTTTTTAATATTTATTTATTACTTCAGGTTACATCTCAATCACAGTGTCCACTTTCCACCCCTCCCAGTTCCATGCTCCCACCCTCTACCCCCTATCCCTTCCATCCCACTCCTCTGGAGTGGAGTGTCCCTACATAACAGTCCCCCACCCCAGTTCAGCGGTCATATGAGGGCCAAGAGCCTCCTCATACACTGGGGGCCTACAAGGCAGCACCACTAAGGGTAAGTGTCTCATTGACAGGAAAAAAAAAAGTCTAAGTTCAGGTTGCCTTTGGTGCATTGGTTATAGTATAGTTATCCTGTACTATATGGCTAAAATCCAACTATAAGTGAATAGATGTCATGTGCATCCTTCTGAGTCTTGGTTAGCTCACTCAGGATGAGCTCCTCTGGTTCCATCCATTTGGCTGCAAATTGCATGATTTCATTGTTTGTGATGGCTGAGTAGTATTCCATTGTGTAGATGTATCACCGTTTTTTAATCTATTCTTCAGTTGAGGGACATCTGGGTTGTTTCCAGTTTCTAGCTATTACAAATAAGGCTGCTATGAACATAGATGAGGAAACTTCCTTGTGATTTGGTGAGGAATCATTTGGATGTGTACTCAGAAGTGGTATGGCTGGGTCCCTAGGCAGAGCTATTCCAAGTTTTCTAAGATATTGCCAAACTGACCTCTATAGTGGTTGCACAGCCTGCACTCCCACCAGCAAAGGAGGAGTGTTCCCTTTTCTCCACAACATTGCCAGCATGTGATGTCATTTGAGCTTTTGATCTTAGCCATTCTGACAGTTGTGAGATGGAATCTCAGAGTTGCATTTCTCTGATGATTAAGGATGCTGAGGATTTCTTCAAGTGTCTCTCAGCCCTTTGGGATTCCTCCTTTGTGAATTCTCTGTTTAGCTCTGTTCCCCATTTTTTGATTGGATTAATTGGTTTCTTGGCAAAGAAATTAGGGAACCAACACCCTTCACAATAGCTAAAAACAATATAAAACACCTGGGGGTAACTCTAACCAAGCAAGTGAAAGACCTGTATGACAAGAACTTCAAGTCCTTGAAGAAAGAAATTGAAGAGGATATCAGAAGATGGAAAGATCTCTCATGCTCATGGATAGGTAGGATCAACATAATAAAAATGGCCACCCTGCCAAAAGCAATACACAGATACAATGCAATTCCTATCAAAATACCACCACAATTCTTTATAGACCTGTAAAAAGGAATTCTCAACTTCATATGGAATAACAAAACACCCAGAATAGCTAAATCAATCCTGTACCAAAACAAAACAGAACAAAACAAAACAACAGCTACAAAAACATCTGGAGGCATCACCATCCCAGGTTTCAAGCTGTACTACAGAGCAATAATAATAAAAACAGCATGGTACTGGTATAGAAATAGACCAGTGGATCAATGGAATCTAATTGAAAACCCAGAAATGAACCCACACACCTATGGTAACTTAATTTTTGACAAAGAAGCAAAAACTGTACAATGGGAAAAGGACAGCATCTTCAACAAATGGTGCTGGTCCAACTGGATGTCAACATGCAAAAGAATGAAATTAGAACCATACTTATCACCTTGTACACAACTTCAGTCCAAGTGCATCAAAGACCTTAACATAAGGCTGAAACACATTAAATCTATTAGAAGAGAAATTGGGGAAAACCCTGGAACTCATTGGCACAGGTGACAACTTCCAGAATAGAACACCAACAGCTCAGGATCTAAGACCAACAATCAATAAATGGGACCTCATGAAACTGAAAAGCTTCTGTAAGGCAAAAGACACTGTCATTCAAACAAAATGGCAACCTACAGATTGGGAAAAAATCTTCACCAACCCCACATCTGACAGAGGGCTAATATCCAAAATTTACAAAGAATTCAAGAAATTAAATGTCAAGAAATCTTATTCATTTTTTATTCCTGATGTTAATAGCTTTGTTTTCATTGCTTATTTCAATAGATAGTATTTGAGAGGCAGAGAGAGTGGATCAGGAGGGGTCCTGAGTGAGGAGCTGAAATAAAAGCAAGCATTGGTAGGTAGTGGAGAGCAACAATCTGTAAGTCAGAAAAGGAAAGAACTGTGGTAAGCAGAAACTGGAACATACAGCTGGTCAGAGGACAATGGGACAGAAGAAACATAGAGACTAATGCCTAGACTGCTTTGTCTCTTGCCACAGTGCTCTCTGTGAGGTCACCTATTTCTACATGGTCCAGGCATCCCTCACTATTTCTTGCATTTTCTAAGTGAGAGACAACAGGGAAGGTGGATATTCCAGCTCTGTCTGCTTTTTATTGGAGACCCATACTTTGATAGAAATAACTGGTCCACTCAGTTTATATTTCATCTACTTCTAGAATCTGAGGACTAAGCATCTCCAAGAGCCATTTTGAGCATACCAATAACCCAGGGCTCCAACACTGATCTGGAAAATTTATGTATGACTCTTTAATTACTGGTATGTTGTTCACCTAGTCCAGAATGTTTTTCCTAAATTGAGAGATCCCAAAGTCACTACTCTTCCACATGTGTTCAGAACTTGATATATAGCAAACACTCATAAGATCTTCCTTAATTAAGTGAACAAATGGTGGATTCATTTGACAGCACTCCAGAAGTTGGAGAGTATCTCTTGGGTTCCCTCGTTCACTCCCACCCTATCACTGGCTCTAATTTAGCACCAGTGACTTCCAAGGAGCTTGAATATGTCAGTGGAGTGAGGAATCATGCAGCAGGCAGGTTATTTTAAATCTTTAATAGACATATTACCTTACATTATGGCTTCATCATCTACCCCTCAGCATGAGCACAGAAAGAACATCCATCACAATTAGTGTAACATCCCAAACACATAAAAAAGATGGAAATGCACAGTGAAGTTGGGTGTGAGGGAGTCCAGCCTCTGCAAGTGGCTTTTTCTTAGACTGTAGGCACATGGCTGGGTTGGGAAAGTGCTCTAGTAGGACTTAGGAAGGGAGAAGAGACAATTGGAGTTCACTGTTACTATTCATCTCCTTCAGTACAGCAGAGCCTTGGGTGCTGAGCTGAAGCTGTACCTGTGCTCCACAAAGCTCTGCTGACACTAATGTGGCTGACCAAGCCACGAACATTGGCAACATGTAGGTCCTTGGATGTGGGGTAATAAATAGGGGCCATTTAACTTACTATACCCAACTATTATGGGTGGTTAGTCTTATCTATCTATCATCTATCAATCAATCTACCTATCGTCTATTTATCTTCTCTCATCTATCATCTATTTATCAAGTGTCTGTCTATCTATAATCTATCATCTATATATATATATCTATCTTCTATCATCTAACTGTATAACAGCATTCATTTATCTGTTTATGTCAATCATCTGTTTCCACCTATTTATCATCTATTGTCTATATAGCTGTCATTTAAAAAAATCACACAATAATTGCATACAAATGTAATCATTTTGTGCATTACACAATTTGCAAGTATCAAATCAGCATTTATTTTTCCTTAAACATTTATTTATTTATATTTAGAAGTTCTGAACTCCTTTCTTTTAGTTTATGTAAAGTGCACACCAAAATATTCTCAACTATAGTCATCCTGCTGTGCTGTAGAACTGTAGACTTTCCTTCTGTACAACTGTATTTTCATACCTGTGGTTAAACCTCCTGATATCCTCATATCTCCCTCTCTTTATAGCTTCTAGTGACCACTCTTCTATGCTAGTGAAACCACCTAAGAAATCAGCTTTTGTTAGCTGAATGATTGAGTGAAAATATGCAATAGCTGTTTACTCTTTTACTGTTAGTTCAAGGTAGTTTTGTGGCTACCACATGAAGAACTCCTTTTTCACCTAGAGAAAACTGAGACTCAAAAACCATTCTTATTTGTTTTTCCAATGCTGTGTAGAAAGGAAGAAGTGGCTCACAAGTACATCTGTCTGTTTCTGAAGGTTCCCTTCTCAGCATGTGTTTACTGGGCAAGGTACAGGAGGAGAGGAAACACAGGACAAGTTAACAACTGTCTAAATCTGCTATGCTTTTTTTTCTTCCCCTCAATTTGCCCTTCATCTGCAGGTAATATTTCACAAGACCATGCAAACCACTGCTTTTCTTTCTGTAGTGTTTGCATGAATTTATGTATGCTTATAAGCAATTAGTTATCTCCCTTTTTAGTTCTTGCAGAGTTGAGTTAATCACACACTTCAGCTCTCAGCATTACCTGCATCATTCAGTACATGGTCCTTCTCACATTTGCCTTTCCTTCATCCTATGACCAGTCTTCCTGCCTATTCCCTTACCTGTCTGGTTGCCTGACCTGATGTTCTGGATTTATGTAGTCTTATAACTGTATGTGCACATGCTTTGATCTACGCAAATGTAACTTTGTTGTGGGCCTCATTTTTGCTCTTGATATGTGTTTGTGCAGATGTTTTGGCCTACATAGAAGTTATTTTGTTATACAACTTATTTTTTTCCCTCGGCGTTAGCTTTACAATTTATCCATATGTAATCTAAGGCTGTATAGCTCTCTGATCTTAACTCTTGCATGCAGTGATGGAGTGTATCCACATATTTTACTTAACCTCATCCCTGGAGACAGGCATTCTAGATTTCCTTCAATTCCCAGACACTGGAAAAAAAATTAACATGACCTAATTGATACTAACATTCTTGTTCTTTGGGATCTATACCAACTTTGCTTTGCCATTCCCAAATCTCTGTGTTCCTACATTCATCTCACTTGTTTAAACCTTCCTGGATTTTCCGACATTTCTCTGTTTATAGACCCCCACTCATCCTTGCCTCCATATTCTGTTTACTTTTTCAGGTCCAGAGAAGCCAGGGGGCTTTCCTATGCTGTGCTCCTCTTAGCTCCCTTCAAAACATACTTTCTGTTCTAGTCATTTGGTGTAAAAGCCACAATTCAAGAAGATAGATGATAAGCCATTGAAAGTATGGGTTTTTCTATCTGGATAGTTGTTGTTGCTGCTGCTGCTGCTCTTGTTTTTTGGGTAAGTTCGAATAAGGAATCATAGTTTATTCATTGCACAACAGAACCCAGTATTCTGTGTAGCACATATGCAGTGTTATCCAAGGACTTTGCAGGTAGCTGGGGTGGAGCCTGGTTTGTGGTTAGATGTATTTTGTTGGTATACTAGAAGTTCATCCTGGGGGTGGAGTCAGACTTGACAGCAGATAGAGGGAAGCTCATTACATAGGTGAACAGAATTATGGAGAGCTGGTGAGAGTAGATCAAGAAGCAACAAGAAGTTTTTAAGTCCTTGGCTACAGCTAGGCATTGGTTTTGATTCAAGTGATATTACATATGTGTTGACCTCAGTTAATCTCAGGTGATGAGGGTTGTGCTATATATGTAGGTTATATTTGGACATGGCAGGCTGTAGGATAAAGGAGGATGGAGACATGAGGGGGCTGGTTTATGTCATAATTTCTTTCCTGTCAGATTTGGAAAGGAAGGGTAAGAGGTAGGGATTTTATTCTATTTAGTTAAATGCCACCTTTATAACTCATAATATATAATTCACAAATTATAGTACCTGAGAAGACAAAACCTCAATTGAGGAATTGCCTCCATCAGATTGGCCTATGGTAAGTATGGTATTTTCTTGATTGCTAATCAATAGAGGAAGGTCCATCCCACTGTCAACAGTAGCATTGTTAGGCAGATGGGTCTGGGCTGTATATAAAAAAAAAAGTAGCCCAGGAGGAAGCCAGTAAGCAGCACTTCTCTATGGTCTCTGCTTCAATTTCTGCCTTCCGGTTCCTGCCTGGAGTTCCTGCCCTGACATCCCTCAGTATCCAATTGTGACCTGGGAGTTGTAAGTTGAAACAAACTCTTTCCTCCCTGAGTTATTTTTGGTCAGAATGTTTCATCACAGCAATAGGAAAACTAGGGCAAGTTTAGAGTCCTCCTCTTAGCTGTCTTTCTTTCTTTTTCCCTGAGCCATCCCAATGGTGGCAGAAGCATCTGAAAGGGTCATAAAGTGGTCTTGCCTTGAAGGTGGTAAAGCCAAGTGTGCTGAACAGTAGGTCTACAGGTATATAAGGAAGTGCATCTTTATGTCTGGGGCTGTTTTCCATTTGCATGTAAGCTAGCCAAGTGCTCTATTACTGAGCTACATATCTATAAATCATTTGTGTCTTACCTCTCTGCGTATGACATTTTTTTTTGTTTGTTTCATTTGTTGGTCACTTTCCTGAGTTTCAGCATTCCTTCATTTGCTGTTTTGGACTTTATGTTTCTTTGAATATTCTCACCTTATTTCACTTCACAGGGGTTACTGATTTGGAAGTCTCTTAATAACTTCTAATTCTCTTGTTTGTTCTTCTTTTAGCAACACATACTTTTCTGGTATTTTTGTAGTCACATTTTAAAACTTTTTTTTTTTTACATTTTAATTTTTTCATATGCTTCCCCTTCCCAAGTTTTTTCAAATCCTTACTTCCTCCCTCCCCACCCAGATTTAAGTTCTTTTCTCAAAAAAAAAGCAAAAACAAACAACATTTAACACAACAGTAAACCCCTTACAACCAAGAAAACAAAATAAAATCATGCCCCAAGAGAAAAAAAAGAAGAAATTGTAACCAAATAAAAGCACACACAAAAAAACCTGTGTAGTCCATTATGTGTTGGTCAACTACTCTTGAACGTGAGGCCTGTTCTGGGTTGTTGATACCCAGTGTCACTCTATTAGAGGCAAATATATAAAATGATTTTTCCCTCTCTCAACAGGTATAAGTGACAGTTCAGTTGTTGATCTTTGTCCTAGTCTAGTGACTAGGCATTCATTCATTCAAAATACACATAACACAATAAAATATAACAGGATAAAACAAAAGCTATCATTTTGGCATGTTAGCTGGGCCAGTGACTACTCAGCTCCAACTACATTTTCTACATGCCTGGCAGCTACGTGTGACTCTTGAGATGTTACATGCTCACTGAAAATGAGGAGCGTCTGACTAAGGGAAGCTTTCCCTCTCTTTTCGCGACCCTTTCCTTTTGCTTCTGTAAGGCTGTTGTTGAGAGTTTAATTGACTATCTCTCTGCAAAGAGGAAGCCATAAGTTGAGGTTGGATGAACAAGAAGACAGGGCCATCAGTCCTGTAGAGACGTCATTTCTGTATTGCAGGCCAGCAACCTACAGACTGCCAAATCAATCTTGGCCTGATCATGCTGGGGAGAAATTAGTTTTTCTTTTGTCTCAATCATTGTACTTTGACTTTCATTGAAATGGCCAGACTTGATTTTATTACTTCAGTCCAAGCTGTCTGCAGATCCTAGAAATGTCTATGTCTGTAGGGATGTCTCAGTCAAATCTTAGGGAACCCAAACTCTGGTTTTATAAATAGCTATGGCTAATGAGTGATACTGGAGCTATGAGAATATTCCAGAAAAAAATAAATAACACTGAGTTCACAAAAGCAATCTGCAGGAATTGTTATGGTGTGATGATTTGTTAGTTGATTTATTTGGTTTCATTGGCCCATTTTTAATCAATATAAGCCATAAAGATAAATAAACAAATATACACTTTATCAGTGATTAAGTTTACCGTGATATTATGGTATGTCCAAAAGACTAAGAGTTATCAGACATTCTTACTTGAGAAATTTTATACTGTCAATATTTTGGTGGACTGGTTAGAATTTGAGACAAAATCCCAAAGGTATGAATAAAATTTCTACTTATCCTTTAAGTCATTGATTATCCTTTGTGAACAAAGTAAGAACATTGGTTACACTAATCCATAGTATCTCTTTCAGATATTTTCATTAATATCATTGCTGTTTAAATGTTAAGACCATGAGATAGTTTTTCATTAGTCACTTATTAGCCAAGTCTGGATAAATTGTTAGCCCCCTTCAACTCAATATCTTCCATTTTAATCCATTTTAAAGATTTTATTAAAACCTTTGCTAACACAATTTCATATGGAAGCTACACAAAGCCAATAGAATAAGAGACATAATGGTGACTTCCTGGGGCTAACAATGAGGGTATGAGGTCATCTGTATGTTTCTGGAATCCTGTGAGGCTGGGTGGCCTATCTATTCTCTGGGTGGCCATGCTACAGAGGGTGGGCCACACTGGTGCTTCCTGAGTAGTGAGAGGATAAGGAATTATCATCTCTCTGGTCATGTTCCTAACACTGGCTTTCTAGAAATGTGGACCCTTGTGATGTGGCTGATTCATGGAACATGGAAGGGGCAGGGTCTCAAGGTGACCAAGCAGTAAGAGCTTGCTTTGAAGAGAGTGAAACACTGCTTCATCTTTCCCTGGGGCAGTGTAATGGTCCAGTCACCTGGTACTCTTGAAATGTGGTTCAAGGCCTGTGAGAGCCACATGGTTCTCTCTCAGTACATTTTTCAAGCATCTGCAGCATTAGTAGAGACTGCTGAGAACTCCTCCAAACCTTTTCTGTACCATGAGAAAGCTATTTTGGCCCACCATTGAGCTACAGAGGAGAAAGGGCTGGTGGCAGGTGCTCAGTTCCAGTTCCGGTATTTATAAAGTCATTACATGTGTCCATTTTCTGTACTGTCTCCTCACTCTATTGTACTCTATCCCTCTGGCCCAAATATTCCTGCAGAAGAGTCATCACTCTTTCCTTGCTGTTGTCATGCACTGTTGGTGCATGCATGGCCAGCACCTCTAGTCAACCATTTTGATCAGTAATACATCTCCTTTATCAAAGAACTGATTAGAGAAGGGTGTACTGGCAAATTCCCAAGCTTATCATAACAGAAAGATGGAGGATTGAGAGAAAAGTTTATGAACTAGGGCTGTGGTGAAGAGTTCTAGGGGTTGCCTGTGAAGGACTCAGTGCACAAAGACAGGGTGTGACCGAATTAGAGTAAAAGGTAGAGCTTCAAAAACAGTTTCTGTGGCTTAGGAATTAGATCTCCTTTCCCCGTTCTTCAGTAGTCAAACAATATTTGTTCTTAAAAAAAAAAAAAACCAAAAACTACTGCTATTTAGTAGCAGGACTTGATTTTTAGAAGAGTATCTTCAGAAATTGTATAAGGTTGAAGACTATTTATCACATCATGATGGATTTTAAAATGTCCAGGGCTTTTTCTGACACCAGTAATGAAGCAGAACTTTCTGCAGATCAGCTAAAAACAGGGAGGTGTGCTGTGTTTGGAGACAGTCTGTTAGGACAGCCCAGTAGCTGGCCTTTCTCACTTACTTGGTTGGGTCCTTGTGCTGTCTGCATGTCACACACAATAACAATAACTCATCATCTCTGTGTTTAGTGGGGGGAAATTTGCAGATTTCATTTAGGAGCCTGTCCCACTGACCAGAATTTTCAAGGCCATCCAGGAAGGAGGCATGTCCAAGGCTTTGCAAACTGAGTGCTTCCTTCACATCTTTCACATCATAATCAAGAGAATCTGAGCTGCTCAGGGAGGAAGCAGTGATGCAGAAGGGCATAGTTTTATTGAGGTGATGATCTACAACCTTAGTCTTTATTCACTCCATGGTGAGAGAAAGATGATCTTCCATTGAGTTAATGCAGATGACACTGGAGTCCACTTGAACCTATGGAAATAAGTGAGCGGTGATTTGATCCTGTGAAATCTGCCTTCTGTCGGGGCGACCTCCCTATCCTGCAGCTTCATATAGTTGTTCCCTTACATTTGATAGTGAGAGTGATGGTTAGTCATCACTGTCAACGTGAATGGATTTTCAGAATCACCTAAGAAAAACCACAGTTAGATACAACTTGAGGGAGTTTTCAGAGAAGCTTAAGTGGGGAGGGAAGACCTACCCTGAAATGTGGGTGACACCATCCCTCAGGCTGGGATCTGGGGTAAATAACAAATAAACTTTCTTATAAAATGGAGGGACCTCAAATGTCTTTGAATGCTTCTGACAGTGAATTTCTTATTTTTGACATGGAGTCCCTTACTGTTGCCTCGCCATGAGTTTGGGGCCATTTCTGCCCAGGGTTCATTTGTCCTGAGGAGTTGATGTTGAATAGTTCTTCCTCATTTAGAGGGTGTTATGTCCATACCCTAGAGTTTGGTGCACTGTGCCAATCCCTGCTGTTCTCAGACAGTTCTGCAGAATGTACCCCTGACCTCTCTGAGTTTTAAGTGAGCCATAGGGAAGACACTTTTTTAGCTTGTATGTGACCCATGCCACCGTCAGTGCCATCTTTCTTTAAGTGAAGTGTGGTACTTGTGTGGCTATTCTGATGAACCAGAGTGGAGGATCAATACTTGAAGGATGTGGGGACTCACAGTGGAGTCTTCTCAAGTCAATAAGTGTTTTACTAGTGGAATATGAGGGCAAAACCCAGGATAATCATAGTGTAGAGTGATTTTAAAGTTTGCTTCTGAAGAGGAAAGAACATGAGATTATTGCTCAAAAGAAGGTAATTTTGAACAGAGGTAAACCCCAGAGGCTGAACAGTTTATATCTCCAAAGGGCATAACTCATACAGGTTGTGATGGTGAGTCTTCTCAGTAATGTCTAATGGGAAACTTCATTACAACTGAGCTGTTTCTGGTTTCTGTTTTTATGTAGAATTATTTTATTCTTCCTGCATGAAATCTTAATGAGATGGACATAATTCTCTCTCTTCCTCTCCTTCCTCCCACCCCTCCCCCGCCTGTGTGTGTGTGGGGGGGGGGAGAGAGAGAGAGAGAGAAACTGTGTGTTTGTGTGAGGGTGTATGTGAAGATGTGGAAAGGTCAGAGGACAACCAGGGGTGTTATTCTGGCTAGGAACTTGTCAAAAACACACCTGTCTCTGCCTCACCAGCTCTGGGATTTTAAGCATGTACCACTGTGGCCAGCTTTTTATAGTTGGTACTAGGAATCAATCTCAGGTCTTCATGCTTGCAAGGCAAGGACTTTACCAACCACCTAAAATGGACAAATCTTTTTAAATTTATTACTTTGGAGGAAGTGACAAAATATTGTCCACATATTCACCTTGGGAATGACAAGAAAGGTGGGTCCCAGTGTCCTGAGACTAGAAACACAATGCAAATACCTGGGTGCCTTTCTCTGAATCAGCCATCATGTGGCTATGCAAGTATGGGTATATATACATACTACATTCAAAAAATGAACCATGACAGCCACATTGCAGAACATTAATATCCCTATTTAGCAGAAAAGCAAACTAAGAGATATAAAGTTAACATAATATAGCAACAGACCATGGCAGACCTGGATTGGGACACCAGTTCATATGTTTCTTATTGTATTGTTTACCTTAAAGCTAGAATAAAATATGGATAAAAAGATTTTCCATATTCTTCTTTCACCAATAACCTCAGAAATTCTGATGCCAGGGACTTGGTGCTCAGCTCAGCTCTCTTACAAGTGTCATCAATCTTAGAAGGGGGCTTGGAGTTAAAAGTGAGGCTTACCTGCTGAGTGGCATTTTCAGGACGGTTTGGGAAAACATTCCACTTTCTCTTCTTAATACTGTCTAATGGGAAAACAAATATCTTCACCTTTAGGCCCTCTGATAGAGAAATCCATGCCCAGAATTTTCAAACAGCAGCTCAAGAAACAAATAACCTTTGTCCAACTAATTTATCATTTTCGTAACTGGATAATAGTGCTCTTCCAGCTGGGCTACTGTATTATAATGAAGCATGTCAGAAAGACCTTGGAGCTTAATGAATACAAAGAAATTAAACTCCCAAACCTGCTGGTTTGAACAATAACTGACTCCCATCCACTCCCCCCTTTTGAGTATATTTCTGAACCATTAAAAAAAATAAAAACCAAACAAACCAAAACTAATTACTTTTTCTCTTCCATTTTCCCAATAACTGAGGTCAGATTAGAATGTGTAAGCAATGAATGGCTCACCCTTCTGACTTTACATCAACATAGACAGAAATGACTTCATACAGTGATGAGGTTGTCTACTCCCTATTCTTGCTGAAAACATAGTATTTTGCAGATATGTCACACAGGGACCTGCTTTAAAAATCTTCATATGACTTTGAGACAAAAATAAACAATAAATGACTGGGAATGAGAGGGGAAGGGTAGAGTCTATGCCAAGGCTCCTTTGAGTTGTCAGGAGCTGCTGACAGAGCAGTTTGGTGACTGGAGGGTAATGGTGGCAGGCAAGAGAGCTAAGAATAGAAATGCATGAGCAGAGTTGGGTTGGAAGAAGAGGAAGTCAGCCTCTTAGATTTCTGGGAGGAATGGTATGGTTGTCAGAAAACATTCCTCTGATTGATGGTAACAAGGCACCATTGGTAAGGGACAGAGGAGACCAGTTGGCTAGAGCAGAGAGAATAAGGGTAATGGGAGGAGAGTGTGGTGCCCTGTGTATATGAGGTCAAGAAGATGGGTACCAGTTAGAGACAGACCTGCAGTATTTCTTGTTTGCTTCTGCTGAGACTCTAGATAAAGTCATTAGCCACCCTTTCCTATCTATAAAGTAGACCTGCGTTTATATGAGGATTAAATAAAATTCTTCAGTGTTTAGCCCAATGTCTGATACATCAGGCTACTAACTAATGATAGATTTATTAACCAGGTAGATTCATTAAAATTATTTATATTATAAATGTGTATTCATTTGAGCCTGCATGTGTGTTTGTGTGTGTGCGTGTGTTTGCCTGAGTGTGCTTTTGTGTGTATGCATGCATGCGTTCATGGAGGCTAGAGGGTGTAGGATACCTATAGCTGGAGTTAGATGGTTGTGAACTTGCTGATATGGGTACTGGGGACCTAATTGTGGACCTCTAAAAAAGCAGCAACTGCTGATCCATCTCACTAGCCCTCCATGACGAAGAGAGTGAGATTAATTTAGTTGCTTGGGTGTACTCATGACTCCAACACTGGAATCCAAACTCTACCCAGGGTCTCCTGGATGAAAAACCTCTGGAGAAATCTGTGTTGAAGTGATCCATTTGTTCATTCAGCAAGAAGGAGCCACTGATGCTGGGCCAGGTGCAGAGGATGTGGAGAAAAAATAGATGCATTGCAAAGTCTCTACTTTAAAGTCACTTAGAGTTACACCCAAGGAGACAAAATGCCCAGAGAGAAGAAAAGCACAGAACCACAAAATTTTACTAGAAGTAAAGGATAAGACAAATAGGATAGAAATGAAGGGTGTGTCAAGCCAGTGTTAAATCCCTACAGGCAATTCATTCCTACCAAGTGGGAGGCTAGTAAAACTAAATGAAGCTGGAGGAGAATCGGGTCAGGGGTCAGGAACTCACTTTTTAAGCCATCTTCAGTTGGTTCTTTTACAGGAGCAAGGTTTGAGTCTCAGTATTCAGTGGGAGCTACGGAACCCAGTCACTGCTGTTCATACCGAGGCCCTAGGCTTAGGTGTGATAAGTAATGAGTCCAGGCTAGGGAAGAGGCTGTTAGGTTACTTGGGGTCACAGGGAATTCCAGAGGCACCCCATCTTCACTGTAAGAATCTGAGGGTGCTCTATACTCTCTGAAAACTCAGACAAGGCTGCTTCCCTTCTTCATCCCTCCCAGCGGTGGTATTTGAACATTCCAGGTGTGATAGGTTCCACCAGAGTAAGTTATATTCCTTTGCCATCCAGACAAGGTACATATTCATATCTTTTTAGGCTTTCCTCTGAGCCCCCAAACTGGCTTAAAGGGACACTCCTTGAATGTGATGTCTAATGCTTTACCAGTTCCAATTGCTGACCCTGGGACCCTGCCAATTTCTCTAGTCTCTAGCTAGCTGCCTAGGGGAAAAGGGGGAGGTCAAATGCCCTCAGTCAATTTTTAATCACAGGTGGCAGCTGTTAAATCCTGGGATTTATGGGTGCTTTTCATCTTAACTAACCTACTGCTAGCTCCCAGTGACTCTCTCCCCCCTTGATCTGTATGATTTATACATCTATAGCCCACTGCGGCAAGCCAGAGGCTGGGCTTCAGCACTGAGTTGCCTTGCCCCTTCATTCAATCCAGTTCTCTTATGATCTAACAATAAACTCATTTGCTGAAAGGAATCTTATCCAGACACCCTTCCCCACAGCTCATCAGCCTCATCCCTCTCGATAATCCAGAGATTTCTCTCACACCTGGCTCCTCTGGAGGAGTGCAGTTTTTTAAATGAAGCCTGAACTGATGGATTTGGAAGGCAGTCAGGACTAGTGAATTTCAGGGGTCACTGTAGGAGACCTGCCTCTGCTTTCCCACCCCTCCTTTTGAAGCTTAGGCAAACTGCCCACACTTCTTCCTTCTGTAGCTTGGATGGAACAAATCCAAATGTGTCTTAAAGAGAAATCTCAGGTGCCTGGAAAAGATTTCTACATCTATTTTAAAGCATCTTGATGGTCTTCTACAGCTAACCCAACCTACTGAGGACCACTGCCTCTTGTGTGTGAGTGAGTGTGTGCATGTGTGTGTGTGTGTGTATATATGAGTGTGAACTCATAACTCATGGATGTGCTGGAGTGTTTGTGTGCAGGGCACGAGTGCTGTGCAGGCTTGTGGAGGTAAGAACACATTCATGACTACCATTCTTTGGGACCCATCTGTACTTTTTTTAAGACAAGGCCTCCAATAGGCCTGGAGCTCACTGGGTAAGCTGGGCTGGCTGACCAGTGAGCTTCATCTGTCTCTACTTTGCTAGCACTGGGATACAAGCTTCATGCCCATCTCCTTCACATAGATTCTAGGGATTGAACTCAGATCCTAACACTTGCACAGCAATCCATACCCCCTGCACAGAAAGTGGTTAGGAGGACAAAGTCTTCTACCAATTAGATGACACAATAATAGATCCCACCTGGCTATGAGATCTTAAGGACAGAGGTCCCAGTCTTCTATTAACCCTTAACTGTAATGCCTGGCCTTTCATATTACTAGGTAAAAGCATTTTCATAGGGCAGGTAGGTAACATAAAAGGCCTTTAGTACAGGTAAGACAATAAGGAACCATGATGTCTGTGACAATCTGGGAAAATACATTCTGAATACAAAAGCTATGCACTGCTTAGCTTTAACTGAACTGTCTCTTGAAGAATTCTTCCAATATTCCACTAAAAACTTCAGAGATACACATTTTTAAAATGTGAAAACTCACAAAATAATTGACTTTTAAAAATACAGTTCACAAAATCATTAAAGAGAATTTCCCAAATCTAAGAAAAGAAATGCCTATAACTGCAAAAGAAGCTTATAGAACTTCAAATAGATTAGGCCAGAAAAGAAAATCTTCCCACAACATAATAATCAAAACATTAAATGTACAGAACAAAGAAAGAATATTAAAAGCTGCTAGGGAAAGGGGTCAAGTAACATATAATGGCAAACCTATCAGAATCACACCTGACTTTTCTTCAGAGACTTTAAAAGCCAGAAGGGCCTGGACAGACGTCTTGCAGACCCTAAAAAAACACAAATGCCAGACCAGACTACTATTCCCTGCAAAATTGTCAATCAACATAGATGGAGAAAACAAGATATTCCATGACAAAGCTAAATTCAAACAATATCTATGCACAAATCCAGCTCTACAGAAGATGTTGGAAGGAAAACTCCAACCCAAAGAGGTTAACTACACACAAGAAAGCACAGGGAAGCAAATAGCATGCCTGCAGCAAAAAAAAAAAAAAGAAAAAAAAAGAAAAGAAGCTCATTCACACACTATTTCCCCCAACATCAAGATGGCAAGAAGTAACAATCACTGGTCATTAATATCTCCCAACATCAATGGACTCAATTCCCCAATAAAAAGGCACAGGCTAGCAGAATGGATGCAAAAGCAGAATCCCACATTCTGCTGCTTACCAGAAACACACCTCAGCAAAAAAGATAGGCATTATCTCCAAGTAAAGGGCTGGAAAAAGATATACCAAGCAAATGGACCCAAGAAAAAAGCTGGAGTAGCAATTCTAGTATGAAACAAGTTGGACTTTCAACCAACATTAATCAAGAGAGATGGGGAAGGACACTACATACTCATCAAAGGAAAAATCCACCAAGATGAAATTTCAATACTGAACATCTATGCCCCAAATGTAAGACCACCCACATTCATGAAAGAAACACTACTGAAGCTCAAAGCCCACATTGAACCTCACACATTAATAGTGCAAGACTTCAACACACCACTCTCACCACTGGACAGATCAACGATGCAGAAACCAAACAGAGAAATAATGAACCTCACAGATGTCAAGAATCAAATGGACCTAATTGATATTTACATAACATTTCACCCCAAAACAAAAGAATACACTTTCTTCTCGGCACCTCACGGAACCTTCTCCAAAATCGACCATATGGTCGGTCACAAAGCAAGCCTCAACAGATATAGGAAAATTGAAATTACCCCTTGTAACTTATCAGACCATCATGGAATAAAGCTAGACTTCAACAATAACAAAAAGAACAGAGAGCCTGCAAAAACATGAAAACTGAACAACTCTCTCCTCAATGACCTCTGGGTCAGGGAAGAAATAAAAAAAGAAATTAAAGTCTTCTTAGAACTCAATGAAAATTAAAGCACAACATACCCAAACTTATGGGACACATTGAAAGCAGAGCTAAGAGGAAAGTTTATAGCACTAAGTGCCTTCAAAAAGAAACTGGAGAGTTCCTATACTAGCAACTTAAAAGCACACCTGAAAGAGCTAGGACAAAAAGAAGCAAATAATCCCAAGAGGAGCAGACGAGAGAGGAAATTATCAAACTCAGGGCTGAAATCAACAACTTAGAAACAAAAAGAACAATACAAAGAATTGACAAAACCAAGAGTTGGTTCTTTGAGAAAATCAACAAAATAGACAAGCCCTTAGCTAAACAAACTAAAAGACAGAGGGAAAATACCCAAATCAACAAAATCAGAAATGAAAAGGGGGAAATAACAACAGACATTGAGGAAATCCAAAGAATTGTTAGGTCCTACTTCAAAATCTTGTACTCCACAAAACTGGAAAATCTAAGTGAAATGGACGATTTTCTTGATAGATTCCACATACCAAGGTTAAATCAAGAACAGGTAAATGAATTAAACAGTCCTAAATGGAAGAAGTCATTAGAAGTCTTCCAACCAAAAAAAAAAAAAAAAGCCCAGGCCCAGATGGTTTCAGCACAGAATTCTTCCAGACATTCAAAGAAGAGCTAACACCAATATTCTTCAAACTCTTCCACAACATAGAAACAGAATAAATACTGCCAAACACATTCTATGAGGCCACAGTCACCCTGATACCTAAACCTCACAAAGACCCAATGGAGAAAGAAAATTTCAGACCAATTTCCCTTATGAACATGGATGCAAAGATACTTAATAAAATACTTGCAAACCGGATCCAAGATCACATCAAAAGTATCATACAGCATGATCAAGTAGGCTTCATCCCAGGGATGCAGGGGTGGTTCAACATTAGAAAATGCATCAATGTAATCTACCACATAAACAAGCTGAAAGAAAAGAACCACATGATCATCTCACTGGATGCTGAAAAACCTTTTGACAAAATACAGCACCCCTTCATGTTAAAAGTCTTAGAGAGGCCGGGCGGTGGTGGCGCACGCCTTTAATCCCAGCACTTGGGAGGCAGAGGCAGGCGGATCTTTGCGAGTTCGAGGCCAGCCTGGTCTACAAAGCGAGTCCAGGACAGCCAGAGCTGTTAAACAGAGAAACCCTGTCTCGAAAAAAAAAAAGTCTTAGAGAGACCAGGCATACAAGGACCATATTTAAACATAATAAAGGCAATTTACAGCAAGCCAATAGCCAACATCAAACTAAATGGAGAGAAACTTAAAGCATTTCCTCTAAAATCAGGGACAAGGCAAGGCTGCCCTCTCTCTCCATATCTCTTCAACATAGAACTTGAAGTTTTTGCTAGAGCAATAAGACAACTAAAAGAGATCAAAGGGATACAAATTGGAAAGGAAGAAGTCAAAGTATCCCTATTTGCAGATGATATGATAGTATACATAAGTGACCCCAAAAATTCCACCAGAGACCTTCTACAGCTGATAAACTCCTTCAGCAATGTGGCCAGATACAAAATCAATTCAAAAAATCAGTAGCCCTTCTTTACAAAAATGATAAATGGGCTGAGAAAGAAATAATGGAATCAACACCCTTCACAATAGCCATAAATAATATAAAATACCTGGGAGTAACTCTAACCAAGCAAGTGAAAGACCTGTATGATAAGAACTTCAAGTCTCTGAAGAAAGAAATTGAAGAAAATATCAGAAGATGGAAAGATCTCCCTTGCTCATGGATAAGTAGGATCAACATAATAAAAATGGCAATCTTACCAAAAGCAATATACAGATTCAATGTGATTCCTATCCAAATACCAACTCAATTTTTTACAGATCTGGAAAAAACAATTCTCAACTTCATATAGAATAACAGAAGACCCAGAAGAGCTAAATCAATCATGTACAACAACAGAACATCTGGAGGTATCACCATCCCAGATTTCAAGCTGTACTACAGGGCAATAGTAATAAAAACAGCATGGTACTGGTATAGAAACAGACCAGTTGACCAATGGAATCGAATTGAAGACCCAGAAATAAACCCACACACCCACAGTCACTTAATTTTTGATAAAGAAGTTAAAAACATACGATGGAAAAAGGAAAGCATCTTCAATAAATGGTGCTGGTCTAACTGGATGTCAACATGTAGAAGAATGCAAATAGATCCATACTTATCACCCTGTACAAAACAAGTCTAAGTGGGTCAAGGATCTCAACATAAATCTGGACACACTAACATTAATAGAAAAGAAAGTGGGGAAAAGCCTTGAACTCATTGGCACTGGTAGCAACTTCCTGAATAGAACACCAATAGCTCAGGCACTAAAACAAACAATCAATAAATGGGACCTTAGAAAATTGAAAAGCTTCTGTAAGGCAAAGGACACTGTCCTTAGAACAAAACGGCAGCCTACAGACTGGGAAAGGATCTTCACCTACCCAACATCTGACAGAGGGCTAATATCCAAAATATATAAAGAACTGAAGAAATTAAACACCAAAAAAAAAAAAAATTAAATAACCGCATCAATAAATGGGGTACAGAGCTAACCTGAGAATTCACAGAATAGGAATCTCTAAAGGCTGAGAGGCATTTGAGGAAATGTTCAACATCTTTGGTCATCAGGGAAATACAACTTAAAACAACTCTGAGATTCCATCTCACACCTGTCAGAATGGCTAAGATCAAAAACTCAAATGATAGCACATGCTAGCAAGGATGTGGAGAAAGGGGAACACTCCCCCATTGCTGGTGGGACTGCAAACTTGTGCAACCACTTTGGAAATCAATCTGGAGATATCTTAGAAAATTGGGAATAAATCTACCTTAAGACCCAGCCATAACCCTCTTGGGCATATATCCAAAAGATTTGAAACGAAACCACAAGGACATTGCCTCAACAATGTTCATAGCAGCTTTATTTGTAATAGCCAGAAACTGGAAACAACCCAGGTGTCCTTCAACTGAAGAATGGATAAAAAAAAACTGTAGTACATTTACACAATGGAATACTACACAGCTATCAGAAATGAGGAAATCATGCAATTCAAAACCAAATGGATGGAGCTAGAAAAGCTCATCCTAAGTGAGCTGACACAGTCCCAGAAAGATAAACATAGATATGTATTCCTTTATAAATGGATATTAACCATACATCACAGGAAAACTATCCTACAACCCACACACCCAAATAGGTGGGACCCTAGCATAACTATCCTAGGAAAAATTTTACCCACCCGTGAGTCATGGAATTTCCTGCAGATTAGTGGAACACCACACCTTAGATGGTGTGCCTTATCAAGCTCCAGTACAAGTGGAGGGCTCTTGGCCCTCACATGACACAAGATCTGAGGGAGTATGATATGTGAGGGCCCACCTCATCTGAGGAGAAGGAGAGTACCAAGTAGAGGAACAAGGAGGGAGGGAGGGAAGGAGGGAGGGAAGGAGAGAGGGATGGAGGGGCCAGGAGGGGAGGAGGGAAGAAACTGTGTTCTAGAAGTAAATAATACTTTTTTTTTAAGAAAAGAGTTAATAAGCTTAAAAATATAATAAAAATACAATATAAAATTTTCAAACTATAATTTACCAATGGTATAGTTGCCTTACTGGCATGAAAGGAAAATGGCCTTAATTTCAGATTAGAATATTAGATGGAAGGTGGCCACATAGATTACATAAACTTGATAGCAGCTTAAAAGTTTTTTTTTTTTTTTTTTTTTTTTTGTAGAGGTATAAGATATTTCCATGGTTTGGCATTAAAAAGCAGGTAACAGGTTTAAAATACTCTAAATAAATTAAAGGTTACAGCTGTTCAACCTGGTTTTATAAACCTCCAAGTGTTGAAAAAACTTAGAGCTAAGGTAAAATACATGAAATGTGTGGTGTTAGCCCATGACTTTACCTCCAGCAGAGACAGGAGGATCACTATAGAGTTAGTTGTCTTATAAATTCTAGAGTTACAAGGAACAGGGTGGTGATGGTGCACAGCCTCAATCCCATCATTCGAGAAGAATACACCCTTAATCCCAACACACTAGAGACAGAAACAGGCACATCTCAGAGCTCAAGGTCAGCCTGATACAAAACAAGCTCTAAATAGAGAAAACCTTGGTTCCAGGGGTGGTGGAGCACATCTTTAATCCCATCAGTTGGGAACCACATGTCTTTGAACCTAATACTTAGATTGCAGAGACAGGCATCTGGGATTTGGAAGGATTTAAGTGTAGAAGCTACTTACGAAAGGCATGCTGAAATTCAAACAAATTGTCCTTTGAGATCTCAAAATATATACACTAAAGGTTTTTTTAGTTCCAAAATATAAAAATAATTTCTTCTTTAATCCGGATTGAAAGATAATACTTTATATATTGTCAAAAAACCAAATAAATTTGCTCCAGGAAAAATATTACCTGACCCCCCTTCAGTAAAAAGGTAATTGTCCCAGAGTTAGGATTAGGGCAGGGCTCTGTTCTTATATTTCCAGGAGCATCCATTCAAGGAATCCAGGGACAACTGAACAACAGAAACCTCAGCAGAAAACAGATAAGACACCAAAGAAGACGAGTGGCGCAGATGATCCAGCCTTGCAGACTACCTCAATAGCTCTTTCCTCAAAAGTCTACAACCACAACAACTCAAAATCGCTAAGGTTGTTTAGCTCCACAGACTGCTCCAGCCAGAACTTCAGTAAAGCCCTGAAGATCAGCTTCTGTCTACAAACTTCTTAGAACATTTAAATAGCTGAACACAAATGGACTGAACATCAAATGATTCTATTAACATTTTTAACCATTTTTTTCCATTATTATTGGGCCCCAAACAGGTTTACTACATCCCAAATCTGCAGGAAGTCATTTTAAGAGAGGGATGTCCCATCCACAGAAGGTGGGGAGGGTGTTTTCCCCCCTCTTTGATTATTTGATGGATAATAGAAAATTTTGTTATTTAGGGGAAGAGACTACAAGCTTCTAAATGGTCTTATTAAGTGGGTTTTGGAGGTTAGACCCAGGGACTTCTCTCTTTTTCTTTTCTGTATCCTTCTTTTTCTCCTATGTAGCAGTGAACAGGATTGAGAAAAAATGGGACATAGACATAGTATAGGAAAGAGCATGAAAAAAAAAGACAGATTATTGAATATGCCCTTATACCTTTGTATATTGATACAAAATTAATATTATATTTGGCTAAATTGATATTGATCATTGTATATAAATGTAAAATTAAGATTGTATTGGACTACATCAGTGTTGATCTTTGTATATGGATACAAAACTAAGATTATATTTGGCCACAATGGTATTGACCCTTGTATATTGATGCAAAATTAAGATTGTATTGACCTTTGTATATTGATACAAAATTAAGATTATATTTGGCCACATTAGTATTGATCTTTGTATATTGATACAAAATTAAGGGTAGCGCTTCTTAAAGGTATTGTACCTAGTAATGCTTAAAAATGAAATGTGAAGTTTTGGCCTTTTGCTACCAACTGTCATAAACTGTTTAGGATAATTAAGAAATGCAAACTAATAGTCATGCAAGCGTGTCATTTTGTTAGTTACTATGACAGTCTATCAGTTATTTTCTAAGCTACTCAGAAATGAAATTGCTAAGAGACAAGCAACATTTGCTTATCGAAATATAAGAGATAGATAGGGCATCTTCAAAAACCTAAAGAGATCTGCAGAATATGGCATTCAAAGATGTTTTCTTCACTTAAGAATTTTTTATATTGAGCATGTCAGCTCCTGACAGCACCCCCTATTGTACTCCAAGTAGAAGATGAGCAGTGAAGAATCTCCAGTGGGAGATGGTTGAATGAGTGGCAAGCCTATCTATTGGCAAGAAAAACCCCTTGCTTCAACTGTAGACAGAATGCTGTCCAAAAATGACAAAACTTGGGAGCAGGTAAGTAGACAGCCTAGCTCTGCCAAGACAGGGTAGGTAAGTCCTTCATAATTCCTGCTCTACAATCAATGTCTGTCAGAGAAACGGGGCCAAACGGCTGAAGATTGATGCTGTAATGTATGGAGAGAAAATGGAAACTGTCCAGGCAGCCACTGGCATGTCATTTCTTAGTTTTGGAAGCTGCGGGCCCTGCACTTCCTATATAATCAGATATATTTATCCCTCTCAGGTCTCTGAGGTGGTTGAAGACTAGATAGCTACAGTCTCATAGTTAAATTTTGAGTTGTTTAGGAATCAAGAGGGTATTCTGGATATAAGAAGATGTTTTTAAAATTGTGAGGCAAGTCAGTATGAAAGCTGAGTTAGATATAGAACTTTAAACTCATGGAGATGGTTAGATAGTAGAATGTTAAAGTCAGGTGCCAAATACATATGGATTGGACATTGGGAATGTATGCTAAGCCATATAAATCTCATAATTGTGGCCTATTTACTTCTGTTTTTTTGTATTTTATTTGTTGTTATAAGAGATTTGTTGGACTGAAAGGGGGAGTTGTTGGAGGGAAAAAGATATACCTCAAACTAAAAAAAAAAAAAAAAAAAAAAAGGTAGAGGATGGGGAGTTGAGGGGGAAGAGGGTGGAAGGGTGGGAGTGGATGGTTAGTAGGGAGGGGATTGTAATTGAGATGTTACTTGAAGAAATAAAAAATAAATTAAAAAATGCAGTTCAGAAAAAGATCCTGATCTGGCTCAAAGACCTCAATAGTTCAAACATTCACATGCTTAATCTTAGTCCTCTCATCCAGGTGTGGATTTTATTATTTCTTCTTACAGTGTAATGAGTTGAAGAGCAGGGTGCCAAGAGCCTTATCTGGAGTTACAAAACTGCGAGTGTCCATAAAAGACTCAGAAGCAGATCTGTCTGGCTCCTCCCAGTGTCTCCTTTGTCACTCAGAAGTTGTCTGTCATCTGCCAGGTGTTCTTGACACCATAGAATCAGGAAGTAGGGTGTGTTGTGTTTTGTTTGTTTGTTTGTTTTTGTTTTTTTTCACGTGTCCAGGTTTTCTAAGTCTTTGTGAAGCTTTTTTTTACTTCACTGAATTTGACCCCCCAAATACTTGACAACTCTGAAAGCACCTGTAATTCTATCTAGAGTTGGGGCTTCCTAAGCTTTTCTCCTTCTAGATTTGCATGTTTGTTGGTGTCTTCCTTGTTCAGTTCTTATCTAGACAGCCATGTTGTTGAGACTACATAGATGTGGCTTTCCTGACACTTCTAGGAGACTCAGTCTAACTGTAGACAGACAATCTATTCCTCTGGATCTTAAAATATTCTGAGATGTTCTGTGAGCCTTGGTTGTAGGAGACAGAGGACTATAGGCATTGAGGAAAGCTGGGAGCAGGAGAAATAGTCTTGGCAAGGAAGAACACACCAATTTATTATAAATAGTATGTAGTCAGTCCTGAAAATGTGTGCATGCACATGTGTGTGTGTGTGTAAGTAACTTTATACAGAGTATTTTCCATTCCATCTATCTAGCTATCATCAATGTATGTATCTATCTAACTATCTATCTATCATCTATCTAAGCTATCTATCTATCATCTACTATCTATCCATCTGGAAGAAAAATTATAGGAAAAGAGAACAGTGGCCATGAATTTAGAGAGAGCAAAAGACGTTAAAGGGAAGAAAGAGAAAGGGGAAATTATATATACATTAAAGTCTCAAAAAGTATTACAGAAAAAAACCTCCTTTGATTTCTCAGTCACTGTGCTTGCTATGTTTTCTTCAAATATTGCTGTTTTGTTCCTGAATGATGTTAAATTTTCTTCTTACTTAAAAACAGAGTTTTCAAAAAGTGATGTGTATCTGGGTGGAGGTCTGTACCTGTGTGACTGCGGGTCCTTTTGGTGGCGATCAGAAGATGGTGTCAGTTCCCTCAGAACTGACGTTATAGATGGCCTTGTGAGAGGTTCGTAATGTGGGTTCTGGAACCTAACTCATGTCCCCTACATGAGCAATATATTCTCTTAACTACTGAATTACTTTTTCAGGCCTTTTCAGCTTCATTTTATTTTGAGCCTATGCTATTATTTATTTTTTTATATAAGTACTTTATTTTTTTTCTTCAAGTTACATCTCAGTCACAAACCCTTCCCTTCTCTATTCCCCCTTCCTGTCCCACCCTTCCACCCTCTTCCCCCCCAACAGCTTCCCTTTTCAATCCAACAAATGGTTTTTTCTCTTATAACAGTAAACTCTATACAAAACAGCAGAAATAAATATGCCACATTTATGAGAGTTAAATGGCCCAGTATACCTTCCCAATGTCCAGTTCATACACATCTGGCCCCTGACTTCAACCTTCTACCTTATAACCATCTCCATGAGTTCTATAATTGACTTAGCTTTCATACTAACTTGCATCACTATTATAACCATCTTCTTAGATCTAGAACGCCCTCTTGATTCCTAAACAACTCAAAATTTAGTTATGAGACTCAAGCTGTCTATTCTTCAACCACCTCAGAGAGCTGAGAAGGATAAATATATCTGGTTATATAGGAAGTGCAGGGCCTGCAGCTTCCAATACTAAGAAATGACAAACCAGTGACTACCTGGACAGTTCCCATTTTCTCTCCATACATTCCAGCATCAGTCTTCAGCCTTTTGGTCCTGTTTCCCTGACAGACATTTATTTTTTTTTTTATTTTTTAAATTTTTTATTTTATTTTTTTTAAAATACTTTATTTTTTTTTCTTCAAGTTACATCTCAGTAACAAACCCCTCCCTATTCCCCCTTCCTAACCCGCCCTTCCACCCTCTTCCCTCCAGAAGTTTCCCCTTTCAGTCCAACAGCTGGTTCCTTCTCTTATAACAGTAAGTATTATACAAAACCATAGATATAAATATGCCACATTTATGAGAGTAAATTGGCCCAGTATACCTTCCCAATGTTCAGTTTATACCTATTTGGCCCCTGACTTTAACATTCTACTATCTACCCAACTCCATGAGTTTAAAGGTCTATATGTGACTCAACATTCATACTATCTTGCAACACACTTTTAAGAGTATCTTCTTAGATCTATAACACCCTCTTGATTCCTAAACAGTTCAAAATTTAACTATAAGATTCTATCTGTCTATTCTTCAACCACCTCAGAGACCTGAGAGGGATAAATATATTTGCTTATATAGGAAGTGCAGAGCCTGCAGCTTCCAAAACGAAGAAAGAACATACCAGTACCTGCCTGGACAGTTCCCATTTTCGCTCCATACATTCCAGCATCAATCTTCAGGCTTTGGGTCCTGTTTCTCTGACAGACATTTGTTGTAGAGCAGGGATTATGAAGGACTTACCTACCCTGTCTTGGCAGAGTTAGGCTGTCGACTTCCCTGCTACCAAGTTTTGTCCTTTTTGGACAGCAGTCTGTCTGCAGTTGGTGCAAGGGGTTTTTTCATGCCAAGAGAAAGGCTTGCCACTAATTCAACCATCTTACAGTGGAGGTTCTTCGATGCTTATCTTCTACTTGGAGTAGAATAGGGGGTGCTGTAAGGCACTGATATGTCTCGATATCAAAAAAAAAATCTTGATTTAAGATAACATCTTTGAATGCCATATTCTGCAGATCTCTAGGGGTTTTTGAAGATGCCCTATCCATCTCTTGTATTTAGATAAGCAAATGTTGCTTGTCTCTTAGCAACTTGATTACTGGGTAGTTTAGAGAATATCTGTGATAGACTGTCATAGTAGCTAACAAAGAGACATGTTTGCATGACTAGGAGTTTGTTTTAACTATCCTAGACCGTTTTAGACAGTTGGTATCAAGAGGTCAGAGCTTCACATTTTATTTTTAAGTATCTCTAGGTATGATACCATTGGGAAGCATTATCTTTAAATTTGTATCAATATACAAAGATCTATTCAATTGTGGTTAAATATACTCTTAATTATGTATCAATATACCAAGATCAATGCCTATGTAGCCCAATATAATCTTAATATTACGTCCATATGCAAGGGTTAATACCATTGTGGCCAACTATAATCTTAATTTTGTATCAATATACAAAGATCAATACCGATGTAATCCAATACAATCTTATTTTTGCACAATAAACAATGGTCAATACCACTTTAGCCAAATAAACTACTAATTTTGTATCAATATACAAAGGTATAAGGGCATATTCAATAATCTGCCCCTTCTTCTTGGACCTTCCTGTGCTATGTCTATATCTCATTTTTCTCAAGCCCATGCACTCCTACATAGGAGAGGAAGAAGGATACAGAAAAGGAAAAGTAGGAATTCCCTGGGGCTAACCTCCAAAACCCATTAAGACAGGACCATTTATCAGCTTGTAGTCTCTTCCCCTACATAACAGAGTTTTCAGTTATCCTTCAAATAACCAAAAAGAAGGGTGGAGAAACACCCTCCCCACCCTCTGGGCATGGGACGTCGCTCTCTTAAAGTGACTTCCTGCTGATTTGGGTCATAGTAGACCTGTTTGGGGCCCCAACCCAAATGGGAAAAATGATTAAAAATGTTAGTACAATCCTTTTATATTCACTCCTTCTGTTCTCAGCTGTTTAGATGACCTAAGGAGTTTGTAGGCAGAAGCTGATCTTGCAGGCTTCACTGAGGTTCCGGCTGGGGCATTGTGTAGAGCTGAACGGTCCCAGCGACACTGGATTGCAGTGGTGGTTGCAGGCCCCCAATGGAGACAGCTATTGAGGAAGTCTGCCAGGCAGAATCAACTGGGTCACTCATCCTCCTTGGTGCCTGATTCTGCTCTCTGCTGAGGATTCCGCTGTCCGCCATCCCCAGGCTCCCCTAATGGACACTTCGATTCTCCTGGAACGATAAGAACAGAGCCCTGCCCCAATCCCAACAGACATTTATTGTAGAGCAGGAATTATGAAGGACTTACCTAACTTGTCTTGGCAGAGCTACGCTGTCGACTTCCCTGCTACCAAGTTTTGTCCTTTTTGGACAGCAGTCTGTCTGCAGTTGAAGCAAGGAGTTTTTTTCATGCCAAGAGATAGGCTTGCCACTAATTCAATCATCTCACACTGGAGATTCTTCGATGCTTATCTTCTACTTGGAGTAGAATAGGGGGTGCTGTCAGGAGCTGATATGTCTCGATATAAAAAAAAATCTTAATTTAAGACCACATCTTTGAATGCTATATTCTGCAGATCTGTTGGGGTTTTTGAAGATGCCCTATCCGTCTCTTGTATTTAGATAAGCAAATGTTGCTTGTCTCTTAACAACTTCATTACTGAATAGTTTAGAGAATATCTGTGATAGACTGTCATAGTAGCTAACAAGGTGACATGCATGCATGATTAGTAGTTTGTTTTTCTTAACTATCCTAAACAGTTTAAGACGGTTGGTATCAAGAGGTCAGAGCTTCACATTTCATTTTTAAGTATCTCTAGGTACGATACAATTAGGAAGCGTTACCTTTAATTTTGTATCAATATACAAAGATCTATTCAAATGTGGCTAAATATACTCTTAATTTTGTATCAATATACAAAGATCAATGCCTATGTGGCCCAATACAATCTTAATATTGCGTCCATATATAAGGGTCAATACCATAGTGGCCAACTATAATCTTAATTTTGTATCAATATACAAAGATCAATACCGACGTAGTCCAATACAATCTTATTTTTGCACAATAAACAATGGTCAATACCACTTTAGCCAAATATACTACTAATTTTGTATCAATATACAAAGGTATAAGGGCATATTCAATAATCTGACCCTTCTTCTTGGTCCTTCCTGTGCTATGTCTATGTCTCAATTTTTCTCAAGTCCGTGCATTCCCACACAGGAGATAAAGAAGGATACAGAAAAGGGAAAGAAGGAATACCCTGGGTCTAACCTCCAAAACCCATTAAACAGGACCATTTAACAACTTGTAATCTCTTCCCCTAAATAACAGAGTTTTCAGTTGTCCTTCAAATAACCAAAAAGGGGGGGGGCGGAGAAACACCCTCCCCACCCTCTGGGTATCGGACGTCGCTCTCTTAAAATGACTTCCTGCTGATTTGGGTTGTAGTAAACCTGTTTGGGGCACGAACCAAAATGGAAAAATGGTTAAAAATGTTAGTGCAATCCTTTTATGTTTAGTCCTTCTGTTCTCAGCTGTTTAGATGTCCTAAGGAGTTTGTAGGCAGAAGCTGAACTTCCAGGCTTTACTGAGGTTCTGGCTGGGGCATTGTGTAGAGCTGAACGGTCTTAGCGATATTGAGTTATTGTGGTTGTAGGCTTTTGATGGAGACAGCTATTGAGGGAGTCTGTCAGGCTGAATCATCTGGGTCACTCATCTTCTTTGGTGTCTGATTCTGTTTTCTGCTGAGGTTTCCGTTGTCCAGTTATCCCTGGGTTCCTTGAATGGATGCTTTGATTCTCCTGGAAAGATAAGAAGAGAGCCCTGCCCTAATCCTCACTCAGGGACAATCACCCTCTTTTTTTTGGGGGGGGGGTAGGTAATATTTCTCCTGAAGCAAATTTGGATTTTTGACAATACATAAAGTGTTATCTTTCAATCTGGTTTAAAGAAGAAATTATTTTGTTACTTTGGAACTAAACCAGCTTTAGTGTATATATTTTGAGACCTCGAAGGACAATTTGTTTGTATTGAGTGGGCCTTTTGTAAGTAGCTTTTAAACTTAGGTCCTTCCAAATCCTATGTGTGTGTCTCTGCATTCTAATTATTGGGATCAGAGACCTGTGATTCCCATCTGAAGGGATTAAAGATGTGTTCCACCACTCCTGGATCGAAGTTTTTCTCTATTTAGAGTTTGTTTTGTATCAGGCTGACCTTGAGCTCTGAGATCTGCCTGTATCTGTCTCTAGTGTGTTGGGGTTAAGGGTGTACTCTTCTTGAATTATGGGATTAAGGGTGTGTACCCTCACCACCCTGTTCCGAGTAACTCTAGAATTTATAAGTCCACTAACTCTATGGTGCTCCTCCCGTCTCTACTGAAGTTAAAGGCATGGTTAACACCACATTTCTCCTGTATTTTAGCTTAGCTCTACGTTTTTTCGACACTTAGAGGTTTAAAAACCAGGTTGAATGGCTGTATCCTTTATTTTATTTACAGTGTTTTAACGTTGTTACCTGCTTCTTTTAATTAATAAATTTATTTGTTTGTTGCTACAGGTTACATCCTTAATATATTGTCCTCTTTTCCCACTTCCCAGCCCCACCCTCCCATGCTCTACCGCCTGACCCTTCCATCTTGATCCTCTGGGGTGGAGTGTCCCTGCATAACAGTCTCTCACCACAGATCAGGAGTCACATGAGGGCCAAGAGCCTCTTCATACACCGGGGGCCTACGAGGCAGTACTGCCAGTGAAAGGTGTCTCCTTGTTACGGGGGGAAAACTAAAAAAAAGATCAACAGACACACAAACCCACAAAAACAAAGAACAACAACCAAAAAAGAGAGGAAAAAGAAAAAGAAATGAAAAAAAAAAGTTTATGTCCATGTTCCTTTTGGTGTGTTGGTTGTAGTACAGATAACCTGTACGATATAGCTAAAATCCTAGTATAAGTGAATAGATGCCGTGTGCATCCTTCTGAGTCTGGGTTAGCTCACTCAGGATGAGCTTCTCTAGGTCCATCCATTTGGTTGCAAACTGCATGATTTTATTGTTTCTTATAGCTGAGTAATATTCCATTTTATAGATGTACCACAGTTTTTTAATCATTCTTCAGTTGAGGGACATCTGGGTTGTTTCCAGTTTCTAGCTATTACAAATAAGGCTGCTATGAACATAGATGAGGAGACTTCCCTATGTCTCCGTGAGATGTCCTTTGGGTGTATAACCAGAAGTGGTATGGCTGGGTCCTGAGTCAAAGTTATTCCAAGGTTTCTAAGATATCTCCAGACAGACCTCCATAGTGGTTGCACAAGCCTGTACTCCCACCAGCAATGGAGTAGGGTTCCCTTTTCTCCACACCCTCGCCAGCATGTGCTGTCATTTGAGCTCTTTATCTTAGCCATTCTAACAGGTGTGAGATGGAATCTCAGGGTCGTCTTGAGTTGCATTTCTCTGATGATTAAGGATGTTGAGCATTTCTTCAGGTGACTCCCGGCCATTAGGGATTCCTCCTTTGTGAATTCTCTATTTAGCTCCATCTCCCATTTTTTGATTGGATTATTTGGTTTCTTGGCATTTAGTTTCTTGAGTTCTTTGTAGACTTTAGATAATAGCCCTCTATCAGATGTGGGGTTGGTGAAGATTTTCTCCCAGTCTGTTGGTTGCTGTTTTGTTCTAATGACTGTGTATTTTGCCTTACAGACGATTTTCAGTTTCATGAGGTCCCATTTATTGATTGTTGATCTCAGGTCCTGAGCTGTTGGTGTTCTGTTCAGGAAGTTGTCACCTGTGCCAATGAGTTCGAGGGTTTTTCCTACTTTTTCTTCTAGTATCTTTGATGTGTCTGGCCTTATGTTAAGGTCTTTGATCCACTTGAAATTAAGTTTTGTACAAGGTGATAGGTATGGGTCTAATTTCATTCTTTTGCAAGTGGACATCCAGTTGGACCCACACCATTTGTTGAAGATGCTATCATTCTTCCATTGTGCGGTTTTGGCTTCTTTGTCAAAGATTAGTTGGCCATAGGTGTGTGGGTCCATGTTTGGATCTTCAATTCGATTCCATTGATTCACAGGTCTGTTTCTATACCAGTACCATGCTGTTTTTATTATTATTGCTCTGTAGTACAGCTTGAAATCTGGGATGGTGATACCTCCAGATGCTTTTTTATTGTACAGAATTGATTTAGCTATTCTGGGCTTTTTGTTGTTCCATATGAAGTTGAGTATAGCTTTTTCCAGGTCTAAAAAGAATTGTGTTGGTATTTTGATAGGAACTGCATTGAATCTATATATTGCTTTTGGTAGAAGAGCCATTTTTATTATGTTGATCCTACCTATCCATGAGCATGAGATCTTTCCATCTTCTAAATGCCTCTTCCATTTCTTTCTTCAGGGGCTTGAAGTTCTTGTTATATAAGTCCTTTACTTGCTTGGTTAGAGTTACCCCCAGTTATTTTATATTGTTTATGGCTATTGTGAAGGGGGTTGTTTCCCTTATTTCTTTCTCGGTATATTTGTTTGTTGTATAAAGAAGGGCTTCTGATTTTTTTTAGTTAATTTTGTATCCAGCCACATTGCTGAAGTTGTTTATCAGCTGTAAGAGTTCTTTGGTGGAGTTTTTGGGGTTGCTTATGTATACTAACATATCATCTGCGAATAGGGATAATTTTACTTCTTCATTTCCAATTTTTATCCCTTTGATCTCCTTTAGTTGTCTCATTGCTCTAGCCAGGACTTCAAGTACTATATTGAAGAGATATGGTGAAAGTGGGCATCCTTGTCTTGTCCCTGAGTTTAGAGGAAATGCTTCAAGCTTCTCTCCGTTTAATTTGTTGTTGGCCACTGGCTTGCTGTATATTGCCTTTATTATTTCTAGGTATGGTCCTGTATGCCCGTTCTCTCCAGAACTTTTAGCATGAAGGGGTGTTGGATTTTTTCAAATGCATTTTCTGCATCTAGCGAGATTATCATGTGGTTTTTTCTTTCATCTTGTTTATATGGTGAATTACATTGATAGACTCTCGTATGTTGAACCATCCCTGCATTCCTGGGATGAAGCCTACTTGATCATGGTGTATGATACTTTTGATGTGTTCTTGAATTCGTTTTGCTAGTATTTCATTAAGTATCTTTGCATTTATGTTCATGAGGGAGATTGGTCTGAAGTTCTCTTTCTTTGTTGGGTCTTCGTGTGGTTTAGGAATCAGAATGACAGTGGCCGCATAGAACGAGTTTGGCAGTGATCTTTCTGTTTCTATGTGGTGGAAGAGTTTGAAAAGTAATGGTGTTAGTTCCTCTTTGAAGGTCCGGTAGAATTCCGTGCTAAAGCCATCTGTCCCTGGGCTTTTTTTGGTTGGGAGATTATTAATGACTGTTTCTATTTCCTTAGGTGTTTTTGGCCTTTTTAAGCTGTTAATCTGATTTTGATTTAGTTTTGGTAGGTGGAATTTATCGAGGAAATTGTCCATTTCACTTAGGTTTTCAAATTTGGTGCAGTATAGATTTTTAAAGTAGGACCCGAATATTTTCTGGATCTCCTCAATGTCTGTTGTTATTTCATCCTTTTCATTTCTGATTTTGTTGATTTGGGTTCCTTCCCTTTTAGTTAATTTGGCTAGGGATCTGTCTATTTTGTTGATTTTCTCGAAGAACCAACTCTTGGTTTCATTGATTCTTTGTATAGTTCTTTGTGATTCTAAGTTGTTGATTTCAGACCTAAGTTTGATGATTTCCTGCCTTCTGCTCCTTTTGGGCGTGTTTGCTTCTTTTTTTTTTCCAGTTCACCCAGCTTAGCTGTTAATTAACTAATATGAGCTGTCACACTTTTCTTTTTGAATGCACTTAGTGCTATGAATTTTCCTCGTAGCACAGCTTTTAATGTATCCCATAGGCTTGGGTATGTTGTGTCTTCATTGTTTTTGATTTTTAAGAAGTCTTTGATTTCCTTCTTTATTTCTTCCCTGACCCAGTGGTCATCCAGTAAGGAGCTGTTCAATTTCCATGTGTGTGTAGGCTTTCTGTTGATTGTTTTGCTGTTGAAGACCAGCTTTATTCAGTGGTGGCCTGATAATATACAAGGTGTTATTTCAATTTTCTTGTATCTATTGAGACTATCTTTGTGTCCAACTATGTGGTCGAATTTGGAGAAGGTTCCGTGGGGTGCTGAGAAAAAGGTGTATTCCTTTGTGTTTGGGTGAAACGTTCTGTAGATATCTGTTAGGTCCATTTGTTTCATGATCTCTGTTAGACTCAGTATTTCTCTGTTTGGCCTCAGTCTTGATGATATGTCCATTGTTGTGAGTGGGGTGTTGAAGTCTCCCACTTCTAATGTGTTTTGATCGACGTGCGATTTTAAGATTTAAAAGTGTTTCTTTTAGAAAAGTAGGTGCCTATGTATTTGGGGCATAGATGTTCAGTATTGAGATTTCCTCTTGATGAATATTCCCTTTAATGAGTATATAATGCCCTCCTTTGTCTTTTTTCATTAACTTCAGTTGGAAGTCTGTTTTGTTTGATATTAGGATGGCTACTCCAGCTTGCTTCCTGGGTCAATTTGCTTGGAAAACCTTTTCCCAGCCCTTTACTCTGAGGTAGTGTCTATCTTTGGTAGTGAGATGTGTTTCTTGTATGCAGCAAAAGTATGGGTCTTGCTTGTGGATCCACTCTGTAAACCTGTGTCTTTTTATTGGGGAGTTGAGTCCATTGATGTTGATGGATATTAGTGACCTTGGGTTGTTTTTTCCCATTAGTTTGGTACAGGTGATGGTCCTGTGCCTCTTCTGGTTTAGTTGCTGAGGGGTTTTCTATTCCCTTTGTTTTCTTGGGTGAAGTTTTCTTCTCTGGGATGGAATTTTCCTTCTATGATTTTCTGTAGGGCTGGGTTTGTGGGGAAATATTGTTTAAATTTGATTTTGTCATGGAATATCTTGTTTTCTCCATCTATATTGATAGAGAGTTTTGCTGGGTATAGTAGTCTGGCTGGGCACCTATGATCTCTCAGGACTTGTAGGATATCTGTCCAGGCCCTTCTAGCTTTTAATGTTTCTGAGGAGAAGTCAGGTGTAATTCTGATGGGTCTGCCATTGTATGTGACTTGTCCTTTTTCTCTTACAGCTTTTAATATTCTTTCTTTGTTCTGTACATTTGGTGTTTCAATTATTATGTGGCGAGAGGAGTTTCTTTTCTGATCTAATCTGTTCGGTGTTCTGTAAGCCTCTAAGATTTTTATTGGCATCTCTTTTTTCAGGTTTGGGAAGTTTTCTTCTTTGATTTTGTTGAAGATATTTCCTGGACCTTGTAGTCGGGAGTCCTCTCTTTCCTCTATGCCTATGATTCTTAGGTTCCATCTTTTCATTGAGTCCTTGATTTCTTGGATGTTGTGGGTGAGAGATTTTTTTAGCCTTCTCATTTTCTTTGGATGTTGTACAGATTTCTTCCATCGAATCTTCCAAGCCTTAGATCCTGTCTTCCATCTCTTGCATCCTATTGTTGATACTCACATCCGTAGTTCCTGTTCTCTTCCCTTGGTTCTTCACCACTTCTTTTTTTAACTCTGACTGTGTTTTCTTTATTGTTTCTATTTCTATTTTCATATCTTGTATGGTATTGTTCGTTTTGTACATTTCCTTCTCCAGCTTGCTTGTTTTTGTCTGAAAATCTTTCATGGCTTTGTCCTTTTCCTGTTCAAGCTCTGTCACCTTGGCTTGGAGTTCTTTAATGGTGTTGTTCATTGTTTTGGCTTGTAAAATTGTGGCTTCTTTGAATTCCTTCATAGATTTAAGTTCTTCTTGAAGGGACTCTATCACTTTCCATAATGCAGAATTGTCATCGTTTTCATGTGTTACTGTTGGTGTGAGGTCATCCGAATTGGATGAGCTAGGATAATTCTGCTTTGTTGGAGTCATATTTCCTTGATTTCTATTTTTTCTTGGACATTTGGCCATGTGGGTGTGTTTAGCTGTCTGTTCTTGTCATTTTCTGTGCTTGGATCCACCGGGGATGCTTTGGTGAAGGAGTCAAATAGCTTGGCTCTCTGTTGTTGCTTACAGGGGGATCTCAGAGTCACTGTGGTTTTAATAGCCTGAATCGCTGTGAGCTGGTGCAGCCTATTCCCAGGTAGTGAGGAATGGTCTGGGATTGTTTCACTGCTCCCAGTTCAGACTTCTCTATGTTGCACACTGAGTGATCAGCCTGTAATGGTTCTGATGGTATGGACCTGTTTGCCCAGGCACAGATTTTGTGGGCCTGTTTGTCATCACAGCGGCTGACAGGGCCCTGCTCCACACCTAATATGTTTGGGTTTACCAGAATACAGCTATGGTCCCCTGGCTTCTGGTTACCCACTAGGCTTCTCCTCCAGAGGCCTGGCTGCTTCCCTCCCTATCTGCTCCTCTATGGGTGGGCGGAGCTTCAGCCCCTCCCACCGACTGAGCCGGCCTCCTTCCCTAGCTGCTTTGCTGTGGGTGGGTGGGGCTTCAGCCCCTCCTGCTGCCTGAGCCGGCCTCACTCCCTAGCTGCTTTTCCGTGGGTGTACCGGGCTTCAGCCCCACCCGCCTGCACCTGCTTCCCACCCCGACTGCTCTGCCCGCCGGCCTTCTGCTCCAGCTCAAGCGGCTGCGGATCACCCGCTGAGCGCCCTGTTTCTTCCTTGTTAAGACTTCAACTATTCTGCAAAGTTTCCTAAGTAGTTATAAGGTCTTCCTGAGGTGTGGGAAGCCCAGTTGGCTAGTGGGCGATTGCCATGTGGCCTTTGGTTCTGCCTGCTGTGTGTTGGGATCGATCTTACCAGGTGCCTCTCCAAATGGGATTTCCCGAATCCCAGATTTAGTGGCTTCCGTGTCTGTGAGAGATGGGGGGAGAGCCTTGCCCTGGGACTTTTATCAGTCCCTTGGGAGCTGTGAGTGTTCCCGGAGGGGCCAGACCCTCCGGTTTTTGCACAGTGTCCAACAACTCTGTGTTTTCTATGGCTCTTCTCTCCCACATTCAAAATGCGTCCCTGCAGTTCGCCGCCATCTTGCCCCCCCACTATTATTTTTATGTAAAGTGAATAATTACAAATTTCTAGAGATTCTAAATTAATTGTATATAGAGAACTAACATAAAGTTTGTTGCTTGTCAAGTAGATTTGAATATTAAAGGGTGTTAGGGAAGCAGCTATAGATAGGACTGGCAACATACTTCATTCCTCCAAGCTTTTATTTAATCAAATTATCATTTTATTTAAATGATAACTTTTATTTAAAGTAATTGTTATTGTAGTTTCATGGATTGGAAATTATTGACTTCATTTTACAAATAAGAAAGCTGAACCCAGAAAGTTTATGTAACATGATGAAAATTCTGTAATACAGATGGAGCCAGAATTAGGATCAAGTTTGCCTGGCTCCAAATCTAATACTCTGACTCCTGAACTCTACTACCTTTAAATATCTGTAAACTTGTTTGTGATAGTGAGTCAGGACCGAATCTCTTTCCTCAATTCCATTATTTTACTGGACCAGAATAAGAGAAAATAAGTATAATTTGCATTAATAATAGAAGTGCGAAATTTGGTTTCTGGAAAGATATTTTTTATTTAATTATTTTTCTATCCATTTCCTTTGTCAAAACCCTCCCATGTACCCTCCCTTACTCCCTTTCAAATTCAAGTCTTGTTTGTTTTATTGTTTGTTTTATCAATGGCTGTTA
The DNA here is from genome assembly GCA_907164525.1 of Lophiomys imhausi. Taxonomy (NCBI): domain Eukaryota; kingdom Metazoa; phylum Chordata; class Mammalia; order Rodentia; family Muridae; genus Lophiomys; species Lophiomys imhausi. The sequence continues at coordinate 1,530,620 of CAJQZJ010034389.1, forward strand.
CATGTACACATACAGAGAGATAGGGGAGAGAGAGAAGAGAGAGAGGAAAGAGACACAGAGGAGAGGAGAGAGTGAGAAGAGAGACAGAGAAGAGAGAGAGAGAGTCCTAACTACATAAACCCAACATGCTGTGTCTAGATAACATTACTTGCATGTACATGCTTTCAACGCTGATCAGTTGGTATTGGATAACAAATTGGTATTCTTTTCCCCAGGAAAGACTGTTTCTCCTGCTCACAGCATTCCTTAGTTGCCTGTAGTTCTCTGTGTAGTGCTGAGGCCTCATGGACTTGCCTCAGTCTTCATAAGCCTACATATTGGTGTGGTTCTTATTCAGGTTATGTTTAGGCATTCATGTTGGTGAGACTTTATACATGTAGCTTCCCATATTCCTAGAAGACACAGTCTAGAAGCAACTCCTTGTTACTCTGGCTGTTAGGATTTGTCCACAGTGATCAGTTAAGTCTTAAGTGCCGGAGTTGTTTTGTAGATGTATCAGTTGGGCCTGAGCTCCACAATTCTGCATTTTGATCGGTTGTGGCTTTCTGTAATGGTCTCCCTCTGTGACAAAGAGACATTTCCTTGATACGGGGTGAGAACTACATTTATTTGTTGGTCTAAGGACAATTGTATAAGATGTAATTGGGTTATGTTGGTTAGTAAAGTGGTGGTGGTTGTAGGTTCTCCTCCAAGACCAATGAATTCATTGGCTCTAGGTAGTTTGATAGAAATGATCTTATAACTTTTAGATATAAATTAAAAAAGAGATTAATGTTCTTGTCATTTTTATTGTGTCTGGGTTGTTAATTCTGGTGGTAGTGGGAATAGTGGAAATGGTTGTGTATGTACAGTCAAATGATACATATGAAAGTAAAATTGCCTAATATGTTCACACTATCATGTCTAGACCTATGACAACTATCTTTCTGTAATTGTCCCAAATAATTTCTCCCTTGTAGGGTACAATGCCCATGATTCTATGATTCCACTGTACTTTTTTTATGAAGTTGTCATTTTTAAAAACATTTAATTCCACTGTCTTGCAAGGAGTTCCTAATATTTCTTCATGTGTGTCCTACCTTCTTGATATTCATTTCCAGTTTTAGTGCCTGAGTTAGGTATAGGACTCTAATTCTCTCTCTCCTGATTATCTGTTTGAAACATATATGCATACATACTGAGAAGACAAGAATATGCTTAATTTGGAAATATGGTGGTGTTTTGGTGCCATTCCCATTGACTTGTAGAGTCAGCCCTTGTCAACAAAACATCTCACCTTGAACCAAGGTTGCTAGCACATTTATAACGAATCAGGAAAAGTTGAAAGCTAAAAAGGCTTTTGAAACATGAAAGACTGACTTAACTCTTACTGAGAATACTTTGGAACTTAGTAGATGGCTGGAAGCATGGGAGTCAATATATATCCCAGGGGAGATGGATGGTACAGAAACAACCAGAGATGGAAGTTATTAGATCAGCTGTAGAGCCATAAGAGCCAAGAACAGCAAGGACTAAAAGATAAAGGAAGAAAAACAGTACTCCATATTGAGAACCTGGATACTTTAGAGGGACTGGGAGAAGGTAACAAGGAGCTCTTCTGTGGTTCTGCCACCTCTGGCTGCTTGGCGTAGAACTCAGGGCTCTGATTATTTCCTACTGGAAGGCACTGTTTTCTATAAGCATTCATACCCCACTGTATAGTTCAAATCACTTCATTTCAATGCTGTGCGGTTCAATGCAATCCAATCTGCTGCATTAAGGGTGAATTAAGAAGTTGCTATATGTCTACTGCTGTATTAGTTAGTTACTGTCATGATTATAAAAAAGGACTGTACAAAATAGCTCCATTCTCCAAGAGACTGTGAGCATAATCCTGCAACAGAAATAACTACTCAGTATTCAACCAAAATCAGGACAAAATAAGAGAACTGGATTGCAAGTCAAATCAGCTCTAGGTTTTACTTCCAGATCAGCAACTTAGGGATTGGGCCATTTCATCCCTCTTTACCTCACTTTCTTCTTCTTCTTCAGCAAAATGAAGTGTTATAGTAGATTAATGGCTCTCAAACATACTGTATTTAATATCCCCTTTTATAACAAAGATTTCATAATGCCTCATTTACCAAAATGAAATTTGCAGATATTATACTTACGTTCATAAAAAAGATCAGTATAATGACCTAGGTATACTGCAAGTTAGAAATAAAAGTAAGTTTTAAAAATAAATAATAAGGACTTTAGTCTGTAAATGTTCAGATATAGCAGAATATAAAATGTAATAAACAAAGTGGTAACAGGATTGCAACTGCTTATAATGGATTCATTTGGATTTAAAGGAAGAAGACGGCAAGCACTCTGTCTAAGAAGTGCATACCTACACCAATATTCTAGAACTAAAATACATAAAGAATGACCAGGAACAGGCCAGGCTTATTTTTATATAAAAAGAGAAATAAGAAAAACAAAGGTCTTAGAAGTGGGAAAATGGGGACACAGGATATTCTTACAAAGGAGCTGGGCCTTCACTAAAGATGTGGTAATATTTCAGTACCACATTGGCATTATTTCATGCCTCATGTGCCATGGCACAAGTGACAGGAAAAGCATCATGGAGCACATATGTGGGAAATCCTGTGGTCAAGCCATGTCTTCAATGCTGTTATCTTACAGACACTCGAGACATTCATAGACTGTGAGGCAGCTCTGTCTTACTGGACTGTGGACTGTCTCCACCACTGGAAGACTTCTAGAACCCCCTTCCATTTCCAGCACGTGTTTGAAATACTGTAGAGTTGTAACTTAGGACATCCAAGAATACCACTCTATATTTTAAAAATACTTGTTCCATTAAATGGTTCTTACTATGTTTGAAGTTCCATTAGTTGAAGAATAATTCAGAGCCAGATGTATAGATTAGTCAACAAACACAATGGCAAGTAATAATGGAGATGACTAAGGGCAGAATCCATCTTTTAGAGGGAAAAAGAGGATTTGAATGAGTCTGGAAGGATGAGTAGCATTTGACTCGCAAGAATGTACTGAAGGATTGATAATAGAATCAAGAAGATTGCAGGGAGTTTCCCTGAAGTAGTTAGGTATTATGTTGACAATCCCTGAATCTTCAACTCCCATAGCTTCAATATGCAGATCTTAAACTTTCGTTATAGTGGATTATAAATTGAGAGGGTGCTTTGTGCACAAACCTAGGTGGTATTATGCTCTGCAAAATAAGCCAAGCAAAGAAAGACAAGAAGCAGAGAGCAGGAGAGTGAATGCAAGGAACTGCAGGTGGTTAGTGAACAGACAATTTGCTCAGTGGTACAAAGCCATCCTGAGTAAGACTAAGTCCTGGTATTCTATGGTGCATCAAGGTAGCTATAGTTAATAATGGTACAATTTGTATTTCAAAATAACTAAAAGAGAGGGTATAAAATGCTCTCATTGAGAATACATGGTAAATATGTGTAGTTATAGGTATGCTAATTAACTCCTATTCAATCATCCTATAGTATATTCTTGTATTTAAACATTATGCTATGGCCATGCCTATTATTATTATCAATGCAAAATGAAACAAAAAAAGGAGGCAGCTCGGAAGTAGAATGCTTGCATAATTCATCAAGGTCTGGGTTAAATCTCCAGTTGTCCTAAATGAATGGAAGAATAAATAAAGAAACAAACAAAAAAGAGAACCACAGTGAAACTCAATATTTCACAACCTTAGACCTGTGAAAATGCAAACAGACTTTAAAACAATAATGTCTCTAAACGATGGAGGTTTAAGATGTACAAAAGAATGATACTTTTTTAAAAAATGAGTTATTTGAGGAGTACACACAATGTGTTGTGATCACACTCAGCCCCTCCCAAATTTCTACCAGGTCCACTCACCGTTCTCTCCTCACTCAGCTTTGTGCACCCTTAAAAAGGAGGGGGTGGTATTTTTTACACCTATAAACTCCAATTTGTGCTGTCCATATATTGTTGGATGTGTGGTCTTTCACAGGAGCATCCTTGACTTACCAGGGACTAAGGTCTTGCCAAGGTCTTTCTATCCTCTCTGTTATCAATTGCTAATAGCTCCTTGGCTAAAAGTGTGACTTAAATTGGGCAAAATGGAGGAATGAGGTTCCAAGCTCAGGGATCCTGGGCTGTTGACTTAACTTTTTTGTACAGTATCAGTGAACATTTCCATCCTGGTAATATAGAGCTCTCCCATGACTAACTGGCACTCCTCTGAACCCTTTCCACAGGTGATGCCAAGAGTTTCTCTTTTAAGAGAAACCTGGGAACCTTTCCACAGCAAGCAGAGTTTTGATGATAGCATGTGGGACCAAGGAAATCTGTCATCAAATTCAAGTGCATTAATAGTGGAGGGAGCAACAGAACCAAGTACGTCCTTAGATGCCTCTCTCTAGGGAGGCGTACTTCAAAAGAGAAGTCAGAGGTGGTAGATCTGAAAGAAAAACAAGTACACCAAGAAACAGTTGTAGCTTCCCAGGTAGTGAGACCCAGTCTCTAGGACTGGAGAGAGAATAGACCTCTGCATCCCTGGAGAAGAGAACAAAAACTCAGTACCGTGGCCCAGGTGTAGCTTGTATGCTCTGGTATCTCTTTTCTATCTCAGCTTCTGAGCCTTTAATGCATGTTGTGCACACTCTGTTTTTTCAGTTACTTGCTGTCAGTCTGTAATAGTCTCTGACTTTGATGCTATCTGTGTCTTTTATTCCTCAAGAGTACTCTTCCTTGAGAAGCTCAAGGCATCCTCAAGAGAGTAACTGAAGGAGAGAACTTGATGGGAGCAGGTTTAGGGGAATCAAACGTCACAGTGGGTGGCAAGAACCAGTGAGTGGAAGGCCTTTCTTGCCACAGGTTTCCAAAGGCAGCGGGAAGAATGGAACTGCTGGGTAATCATAGAAGTGTTTGGCTGTGGAGGGAGAGTAGCCTGAGAAGCAACAACCATAATCAGCCTAATCCTTCAGGAAAAACTGAACCTTCCTTAGTAGATCAGTGGCTAGAAGCCACAGAAGGAAGTAGCTGCAAGAAATGGTGACTGGCCCAACACCAGTTGAAAAAGGTTTCTGGGAAATACAGCAGTCCATGAGCTTTCTAGCCTCTCCAAACGGAGGGGAAATGAAGAGGATGAGAAAATTCACCTGAGCACTCACCATATGTCTAGGTTTCTACTAAAGGATTCCCTTGATCCAAAGCCCAAGTTGCAGACACTGCAGCCTTCCACCCCAACTTCATCCAAGCCATTTCTCAGATGCTACATACTCAGGAAGAAATGACTTCTTTCCCATTCTTCAGGAAGTGTTTTTGCTCACTCGATTGCCCTATACCTTGTTTTAGGTCTTTCCCAGGTTTCAGCACTCATGACCTGCAACATAATCCTATATTTATTAATATTCCTAATTACCTTTGCCCACTGCTTCTTGCTCACTATTTGTTGGGAGAATGTGGAAGACAAGAACCAGATTTGCCCAGAAGACCAAGGGTTATCATGAGACACATAGGATTGCTACTGGTCTTCTTTCATCAGAGCTGATGGTGAAAAGGAACAGAGACTACCAGGAATGTGGCATTTCCAGGAGTTATAAAGGACATGGTGGCAGCTGAGTGGCAACCCAGAGAGGAGAGTGCTTTGGTTGGTGTATTGCCTAAATTTCACATTAGGAACACTTGGTGCACAAAGTCAGACAATGGTACAAGGAGGTAGAACCTTTGGAAGGTTCTTGGCTCAGGAGGCCTCTGTCTTTCTGAAAGCATTAATGTGTTTACATATGAGTGAGTAACAATCACTCTTTGGCACCCTTCTCTGTTTGACCTCATGATGCCATTCACCATGCTACAATACTAAGAAGGTCCTCACCAGAAGCTGGGAAGATGTTCTTATACCTCTGAGCTTCCAGGAGCATAAGAAAGATATTTCTCTTCTTTATAAGTTATCCAGTCTTTCTTGTTCCATTACAGCAACCAGAGATGTATTTGGACAGGCAGTAATGAGTGACAGCTCTTCAACAAGAAAATAAGTCAACTGTCCCCATTGAGCAGCACCTATTGGTGCTGAGGGTATATAAGCAGCCTGGAGATGAGGTAGGGTGAGCTCTCACAGTGTGAAAGCAATAGTCTCATTGCCCTGAAAAGCCATTGATCTATGTGAGGAAATTAGACAGTGGTCCACTGAAATATGCAGAGCATGTTAAACAGATATTCATACAACTGGAGTATATGGCTCCCTAGGGTTCTCCAGATGGGAAGATCTTCCCCTGGGCAAGCATGAGTCAGAAGATTTCCCAGGAGGCATGGTAAACTGGTAGGCATCTGGAGAAGGAGCAAGTCTGCTTAGAGACTGTGATGGTCGATTGTAAACTGATCTTGCACAACAACATCATCTGAACTTCAATTGAGAAACAGTCTACACCAGTTTGGCCTATAGGTACATCTGTGGGAGACTAGCTTGCTTGCCTCAACTGGCTGGGGAAAACCCATATGAAATATGGGTAGAGCCTTCTGGTAGCTGTCCTCAATCACTGCTACCAAATTGCCTAAGGAAAGTGAAACTCAGATGATGGACAAAAGAAGGTCTTAACTCAAAACATAGTCTCTGCTTCAGTCAGTGGGTTTGAAACTGATTCTTTAGCAGCTGCATGCGCTGGCATGTGTTATTTATCTAAATTATAATCACATCATTTAAAAAGTGGGCTTACCACTAGTATTCATCACACACAATTACTCTGTTGCTTGAAAGAAAAAGAACATGAAAAATATTCAGGGCCAGTAACATATCTCTGTGGAGAAAGTGTTTGCTGTCAAGCCTGAGGACCTGAGTTTGATTCCTGGGTCCCACATGGTGAAAGAAAAGAACAGACTTTCTGTAAATTGTTCTCTGATCTCCACATGTGTACTGTGGTGTGCATTTCCCCAACACACAAACACACACACACACACACACACACACACACGTAAATAACTGAAATCAAAATAAAAAGGGTGTTCTTAAAGTAGTACCTGGTACATAGTGAAATTTTTATAAAAGTATATTTTTATCAAGTGTCATCACTATCATTATTATCTCTTCCCCTTTGTATTATAGCTCTTTGTACGCTTATCTCTAATCTATCCTCTAAGATTATTGCCTTTCTGTTCATAACACATGCTTTAGTCCTTACTCACAATGACTGTGAAATGAGTATATAGTATATAGATAGATGATCCTCTCACTGTGATTCACTTAAAGACATGGGTGTTGGTAAGGATATTAGGACTATGACCGAAAATAAGAGTGTCCAGGGCTGGAGAGATGGTTCAGAGGTTGAGGTGCTTGTTGCTATTTCAGTGGACCCAGGTTCTGTGGGGCACATAAACTGTGGGGCGCTAGGCTGCATGACTGGGGAAAATAGGCATGGAACTAGAGTGAAGTCCAAACCCCCAAAATATCAAATCCTGAGATCAGTGGGAGTAAGGACTGCTCCCTCCTTGTTCCATGCCTGTATCCCTTAGGGCACATAGCCTAGCCTGGTGACTCCCAACCTCGAAATTCTCCAGGTAGTCACATAGCCCAGCACCTGGAATGTCTCTTCATGTAAAGGAAGTACCCCAATAGCTTAAACTCCAACCAATAAGGTAAACCCACCCTGGAAATCCCTTCCCACTTCCCAAGATTCAAGTAGCCCTTATTCACTCTGGAGTAAACACATATAAGCTGTTTCATTAAATACTATCCCCACCCCCACCCCGGCATTCCCAGCCTGAATGGGATCCTACAGACCCCACCTATTCCAGGCTCCACTTCATCCTTTCCAGCCTGGTGAGCAGTGGCACCTCAGACACCCCAAGGGAAGAAGAATTCAGAACCACAAGGTTCTGTTCCCAACACCCACATGGGGGCTTCACCACCTTTTATAACTCCAGTTCCATGGGATATGATGCTCTCTCTTCTAACCTCTGTGGGTAGCAGGCATGCATGTGGCACACATACATGCATGGAGACAAAGCAATCATACACATAAAAAAAAACCAAACAAAACAAACAAAAAACCTCCAAAGATGGAAGTAGCCAAAAGAATAGTGTTATCCCTTTTTTCTCCTCCATCACTTTTCCCTTGGATATCCCCTCTTCTCAGACACTTTAGGCATGATGGGTAATAACCACTGCACAGCTAGATCTGAGGGAGTCAGATTATTTTCTCAACAGAATAAATGTATTAACTTTTCCAGACTCAATGGAGCCTTCCATATCTCAGTCATTCTACTGCCTAGCAAACCGGAGGTATAGAAAAAATAAGGAATTCTGGAACAATTGGACCTTTGGAGAAACCTAGTTGGAGCCCAATGTCATGACTAGTAAATGATTTTGGGTAAATTAATAGGCAAAATTTACCTCTTTTTCATGTGTCCTGAGAACAGATGGGGATTCCTTTATGAATGCATTGTGGTGGCAATGGAGGTTTCTTCGGGTTATCACTGATGCCCATGAACTAACTGTGGGTATCCTACCCCACTGTCTCCTTGCCAAGATGAGGAGATTAATGAGGATTAGTGCTAGAAGAAATCTCAGTCATCAGCTAGTCACACCTTTCTGCAACTTCTGCTGTTTCCTAGATTTTGGCCCTATCTATGAAACCTCTGCACTAGCACTGAAGTAAAGTTTTTCTTTATCACCACTCACTATTTTAGTTACGTACACATGGAAAGGAGACTGTATATCACAACTGTAAAGTGGAAAACCAATATCATTTCCTATAAATGGAAAGCAAAAAAAATACAATAAGTCATCAGCGGTGTTAAATTCTGGCTAGATACCACCGCTTGCCAACATTCTAAGCCTGAGGCCAGTGTTCTTTCATTGGAAAGGTAAATTAGCAGATATTAGAGAGGTGTTAACTGAGAACTTGAACTGTGCTACATCTAGAAGGACTGAAAGATAATTGAAAGAGATTAAGTGTAACATAATGCTATATCCATGCCCCACCTAAAATTATCTCCACTGTCCTACATTAGGAAGAAAAAGTCACTTTCTTATTTTCCCAAGGATGAAATTAAAGACCAAGTAGATCAAATATGTTATCACGCCAGAGAAGAACTGACACATGTTGCCTTAACTCTTTCTGACGAAACACAGACAAATGCCTATTTATTCCAGGTAGAACATCAATGACAGTCAAAAGGAATGTTTCCATTCTGCCCAGTCTGATGAACCAATCAGTTCAATCAGAGTTGCTTACAGGGTTGTGGTTTGAAGGGTTACTCGTGTGTGTGCAACTTCAAGGAGGTAAACTTTCAAAGAAAATTCCAATTCCCCAACAGCTAACCACTTGGGTATCTTCAGAGTGGAGCAGTCCTCATGAGCTCCATGTCAAAATATTAAAGAGCCCAGGCTTGTATCTTCTCCTTTGAGTGATCTCAGCTACTGACACTTTAAGAAGACAATGACCCATGTCATGCCCGGAGGACAGCTTTCCACCAAACCAAGTCAGAGTTCTGACGAAGATGTTCTAGTGAACTAAGGGTCAAACAGTGACCACCAGTACCATCATCAGAAGCACATGGGCTCCATTAATTCAATCAAAAACAATTAAGAGTACTCTTCTACCCCACATTCACAGCAGTTTTGAGAGATGCACAGAACCTGTTTGGTTTTTAACCACATTATAGGTGTACAAATAGTGGCCCTGGGAAAGTCCCTCATATTTTAAGGCTCCACCACTGGCAGCTGGCAGAATCAATCCCTAGCATCACTTTCTGCTTGCTGACTGTGTTTCCTTTCTGCTAGAGGCCCAGCCTCTTGAAAATGCTGCCTTGACCTGCTTTCATCTTCTGTTGCTTTGTGATTGAAATTTATATAACACGCTGATTGAATTCTCTGGGAACATGCTACTGTAGGCCCTTTACACGGTTTGCATTTTCAAGTTCACCTCCTTGTTATTCTCTCAGAGGCATCCAGGAAAGGAAAATAAACCTTTCAGTTACTTTCCTGTTTTCTACCCAACACCAAGCACAAACAGGATACTGTAATAGGAGTTGGGGGAGTCAGCAGGTGCTGCTATCACTAGGCCAGCTGTAGTGGCCAAATGACCATCTAGTGTGACTATGTGTGGCTGGAGCTGATATGAACAGAGCAACAGACTTCCACTTAAGTGTAGGGAGTTAGATTAATATAAATTAGATTTAGTAAATATCCAGGTTTCTGATACAGTCTCTTAATCCAGGGCATGAAGATCAACTTGGCTGTGAGCAATTAGCTTATCAGCTTGTGGACTAAAAACAAGGATGAAGTCACACTAAAGTCACATGAAATGAGGGGAGTCTCTATGGACTAAAAACAAGGTTGAAGCCAGGTGAAACAAGGAAAGACTTTATGACCTGGCATTGTTTTCAGGTGCTAAGTGGGCAGAGCCCAAATTAAGCTGAAACAGGTGGAACAAGGAGTGATCCTATTTAATGACAAGTGGATGAGCCCAGGAGAGCTGAGAGCTAGGGGCCCCAAGCTAGAGAGCCTCATGCTAGAGAGCTCCGATGCTAGCAAGTCCGCATGCTAGAAAAGACAAGGAGTAGTTTGTATCCTCTGATGGAGAAAATGCTGGTGGACTGATGGCCAGATCTCCCTGAGGCAGAAAGAAGCTGGTGAGCAGAGAAAGCCTCAGCAAGACAGCAAAAGGCCAAGGACTAAACCCTGTGGCTCAGCTTTTGCCTAGAGGGGTTTGACCTGTCCGAACAGTGGCCTAAATGAAACTGTGGCCAGCTTTAAAGACTGAGGCAGAGCAGCAGAGTTGCTGATATGAAGGAAATAAGTTGGCCTACAGACTGCTGAGGTCTCCCAGAGAGAAGAAAGCCTCAAGTATTATTTAAGGTGAAACCACCATAGCCAATTTATCCTGACGGATCTATGTCTGAGTTATTCCAGAAGAAAGACTGGTAAGTGCATTAAAGGGTCTACCCCAGAGACTGTGTTCCTGATGACTGAGGACCTGTCCCAGAGACTGTATCCTTCTAAAAAGATTATGAAAATAGTTGTAATAATTATCAGTAGGTTTAGTCATTAGGTCATAGGGGTTGTAATCATTCTTAGGGTTAGTAGCTAAGTGTTTATATTTGTTTATAAGTGTTTATAGTTTACTATTAAATAAGTGTTGAATAATTTAAAAAGTATGGTTTCACTTAAGTGATTAGAGGGGCACACATTCACATGTAATACCAGTACCATGCCTCTACCTTGTCCAGCATTTAGCAGCCTCCATTTGTCTCTTGCTTTTTCATAAAATGAGTAGTGCATGTCCCAGACTCCTTATCACTAGCCTTGAATTGGAGTGCTTTCATAGTGTGACTGATTGTCCCAGGCTGTATAGGTGAACACTTCAAACTCCTCTACCTCCTCTAGCCTTCCTTGGTCTTCTACAACCAACTCAAGCTGTCCTCACAAGAGCCTTTCTGAGGGATCTTACCATCCTTCAGTTTATTTTCTCAGTTAAGAAGGAATGGAGTCTTTTGCATCTTGTTTATTTTGACCTGCTATTTGTATAGTTTGGTCTTAAATATTTTAGAGGTGGTGACCTGGTGTCTGAGATACTGTACTTTTTCTTTTAAGTGAGCACAGACTGTTCTGTTGTTTGCACTGGCAGCTGCCTGCCCTGCTTTGCATATGAGGATCATGATCAGTGCAAGCATGGCCAAGGAATGTCTTCAACTCTAACATACAATAGCAAGATGCTGGTCTCTATATGCTACTTGGTGACAGAGTGCTTGTCTAGCAAGTAGCATGCCTTGGCTTTGACCACTGGCCCTGGTATTGGCAAAAATTGAAAACATAGTGTTTTTTTCACCTTATGATTCAGGGAGAGGGGTTAGGACTATGGTTATATCTTTCACTCTGACTATACTGGAGGAAATCTCCCCTTTATGTTGAACCTGTTAGGTTGGGGAAAAGAATGCTTATGCAATTTCCTTTATGTCAGCTGGAGTCCTTTCTGTTCCTATGAGGGAGGAAGCAGGTGAGAATCTCTCATTCTCTCCCATGATTCCTTTCTTCATCTCTATTGGCACCAAAGTCTGTTTCCTATGGCTTTGAGAAAATACAGAGAGGTGAGATCACTGCTAGGGTTAACCTCCCAGTAAGGAGATTCCAAGTGAGTATCAGAGACCACGGTGGAGAAGATGAGGAGTTGCCTGGGCTGTGATTGTTAGGAGTCCTGTTGTCATGGTGACCATGGTTGGCAGAGAAAACAGAATTGGGAGAGAGAGTGGGATGGGGTGGATGGGAGACAGGGTGGAGGAGGAGGGATGAAGTGCTTAGGGACAACAGGAGAAAGGGAGTGAGAGAGAGATGTCAGAAAAGCAGAAGGAAGAAGAAAGGAAGAGAAAGAGAAGCAAGGAGCTTCCTGGAAGGTGGGAAGGTGTTTGACTTGGGAGAAGAAGACAACAAGAGCTGGGTGGGTGATAGCAAAAATCACTGTATGGAGGGAAAGCAGCTGTGGGGCCAATAAAAGGAAGAGAGTATAAGCAGGTCAGGAGGAAAGGAGAGGGGGAGAGATGAGCAGAAAGGAGAAGGGAAAGAGAGGAGGAAAAGATGAAAGAAAGAGGAGGAATGAGCAAGGCGGGGTGTCAGGAGGCAGGGGAGCCACCTTAGCTCTCACAGTAATTCTTAATTATTGCCTGATGTTTTCTGTCTCTATCTGCTCTTTGATCTTCTGTGCTGCACATTAAATATGAGCAACCAAATGCCCGAATCACATGTTTAAAAAAAGGCAAGGCTTCAAAGCGAGGAGAAGACAAAACGGGTGTCGTACCTGGCATTTGCACCTCTAGTTTCCTGGCCCAATTAGGTTAAATGCACTCTGAAATCACCTTCCAGTCTAAGTTGTTCCTACAATCAGCTGCCAGACTTAATGAGATCAGCAGCCTAGCCTGGCCAGTCATTGAGACCCTGCCAGGGCCTGCCTGGAAGCAGACACTCAAAATGGATCATGCTCCTGTGGTGATGCCTTGCAACCCCCAGGGGATATTGAAGAGATGGGTCTTGTGGAGGAAACCCATTATTTTATGGGCTGGGTCAGCCATTTCTGAAACAGGAGGCACCCTAAATCTCACCTCCTTGTCCTAAATTCCTTCTAACTAATGAGTTCTCACAAACAGCCATGCTATTGGCCACTATCCAGTAGACTCAAGCTCAGGGGCTGATCTACCAACAGTAGTGACCTAGTTATTCACCTCCCCCCAAAATCCTCCATGTTCCCTCTTAAAATGTATGGGCCAGTCACTGCTAGTGTCTGCTCTCATGATGATGGAGTTTGCTGGGACCATTCCAGACTTCCTGTAAAGTACATCTGCCCAGTAGTTCCCCAAGTCATCCTTAGTTCCCATCAGGTCCTTTCTCCGCCCTAGTCCACTCTACCATCCCTGTGGGCAAGCAAGCTTTCTATGTGGTATGTGTGTGTGTGTATGTGTGTGTGTGTGTGTGTGTGTGTGTGTACATGCGTGTAGAAGCCAGAAGTCAACCTTGTAATATCAGATAGTGTCCACCTTGTTTTTTGAGACCAAGTGTCTTCATTGACTGAGAACTTGTCCATTGATTATGTTAAGTCTAGCCCAATTGACTGGCCAACAATCTTGTGGGACCTTCCTGTTTGTGTTTCCCCATGGCTGGGATTAAAAGTGTTCCATTATCGCCTGGATTTTTTTTCCTTTGTGTAAGTTTTGGACTTTATTCACCATCTTCTAGAAAGTTCTCATATTACCTGGGCCATGTCCACCTAACAGAGAGAAGAGACACAATATAAACACGTTCACACTAACTTGAGGGAAGCATGATGAGAGCGTAAGGAGAGCAACTCTCATCCAAAATGCTTGGATTCACAAGTGATTGGGATTTGCATTTTTGGGGATTTTGCAACATTTACATATGCATAAGGAAATGTCTTGGGAGACCCAAGTCCAAACATGAATTTCATTTTTGTTTCATTTATACCTTATGCACACAGCCCAAAGGTAATTTTGTAAAATATGTGTAATAATTTTGTGCCTGAAACAAAGATTTTTGGTGTGGAATTTTCCACTTGGCTTATTGTGTTGGCATTTAGAGTTCAGGGTTCAGGGCCTGTGGAATTCAGATTAGAAATACTCAGCCTGTCTAAACATCCTGCCAAAATAGCCAGAGAGAAGGTGGTGATTCACTTAGAAGGGAGACACTGAGGACTCCATTGTAGACATTTAATTCTTGCAAAATAAGAGAATGTCTGGTCTGCCAATCATTTTGATTTTGTGTGTTGGGAGTTTGGTGCTAGGTTGCAGATCTTGATTGATACCTTTTGGCATACATATCTTTTTTCCCTCATCACTTCACAATCCTGAACTGATCATGAAGCTCAATGATGATTGGCCCATGTACAGCAGGGCCAGCAGCAGGGGTGAAGATGTTGAGTTGCTTGTAGCAAAAACTGTGAACAGAACCCCCCCCCCCTGCTTTAGAGCATCACAGAACACAGAACCAGACAACTTCTACCTTAGGCTGTTGACTCAAACTTGAGGCTCTGTCCCCTAGGATCCTTTGGCAGGCATCCTTTTTCAGGTTCCCCCTCTCCTGGAGCCATGTCTCAGTGGCAGAAAGAGCCACCAAGCACCAGAATCTCCAAGGACTGCCATCAATGACAGATGTTCTTTCATAGAGCACAGCTCCAGAGATGTGACATATATAGTCTGTAAACGCCATAGGGTAGGAAGCTGGAGAGGAAGAAGGCCGGGGAAAGGAGCACTTAGTTGCATTTCTCCAGTTGATTGATGAGGACAAAAAAAAAGCTGGAGTACAAATGGATTCTTCTCTTCTAGGGGTTTGGGAAACAGATGCTCAAGCAGGCTCATCTTGGCCTCTGAGCTCATGAAAAGATAGGTGAGGTCCTACTACTGTGAAGGCTGACCCCAGATATTTGTGTTTCAATGTGGAAATCGGACAACCCAAGTGGAGCTGCAAAGAGGTAGAATGAAGGAATGCTCTGACTCATGTCTTGTCACAAGTTTCCAGGCTCCATCCGAATTCAGCACAGTGCTCAAGAGCAGGGTTAGACACCATGGATCACATCCTGGGTCTTCCTAAGTGAGTTGGGACATAATACCTGTACCTCAGTTTCCCCATTGTAAAGTGGGAGCATCAACTGGTCTATGCCATAGTCCTGTTGTAAGCATTAACTCTTGAGGGCCTGTTGAGTACTATATATTATTTGTATCATTAATTTTATTTGAATGTCATAGACTCATACACCCCTTGTCATGGGGAGAAAAAGGAAAAATTATTTCCCTCACACAGGCTGAGGATATGTCCTTTGTCACCATTTCTATGATATCAGCTGTCTTAGGCTGACTATTGCTGTGATGAAACACCTTATTCAAAGCAACTTGGGGAGGAAAGGGTTCATTTGGCTTATACTTCCACATCACTGTTCATCACTGAAGGAAGTCAGGACAGGAACTCAAGCAGGGCAGGAACCTGGAGGCAGGAGCTGATGCAGAGGCCATGGAGGAGTGCTGCTTAGAGGCTTGCTCAACCTGCTTTCTTATAGAACTCAGGACCACCAACCCAGGAATAGCATCACCCACAATGGGCTGGGCCTCCCCATAAATCACTAATTAAGAAAATGCCTACAGGCTTGCCTACAGCCAGATCTTGTGGAGGCATTTTCTCAATTGTGGCTCACTCCTCTCTGATGACTCTAGAGTTCTATAAGTTGACATAAAACTAGCCAGTACATCTGCTGTGGTATCAAAGAAAAATCATCAGTTTTGATACATATGGTATCAAGCATTGTACAGATGTGTTCTTAGAAACTGGGAGGAAACAGTCTGTCTGAAGGGAGACACACATTTGGGGATCTGTCAAGATCTGTAATTGTCTTCTTGATGTCTTCATTTATGTTATTTTAACTAATTAAATAATTAATATCCCAACCACAGTCTCCCTTCCCTCCTCCCCTCCCAGTCCTGTCCCCCAAATCCCCCCACCCCACCCATTCCTCTTCCTTTTCTCTTCAGGAAAAACGGAGGCCTCCCATAGATAATCAACAAGCCTTGGCATATCAATTTGCAGTGAGACTAGGTTTATCTTCTCCTACTGAGACTAGACAAGGCATCCCAGTAGGGAGAAAGGGTCCCAAAGGCAGGCAACAGATGCAGAGACAGCCCCTGCTCCCACTGCTAGGAGTCTCAGATGGAAGACCAAGCTATACAGCTGTTGCATATGTGCAGAGGCTCTGGGTCAGTCCCATTCATGCTCTCTGGTTGACAGTTCAGTCTCTGGGAGCCTCTCTGGGCCCAGGTTAGTTGAATTTGTAGGTTTTGTTGTGATTTCCTTGATCCCTCTGGTTTCTAAAAATCCTTCCTCCCTATCTTCCACAGAATTCTCTCTGTGTCTGTTTCCATCAGTCGCTGAGTGAAACTTCTCTGAAAACCATGTGCTAGGCTCCTGTTGGCAAGTATAGAAGAATATCAATGTCAGGGGTGGACTCCCTCTCATAGCATGGGTCTCAGGCTGGGCCAGTCATTGGTTGGTCATTTTCTCAACTTCTGCTCCATCTTTACCCCACACATGTTGTATGCAGGACAAATTGTAAGTTGCAGATTTTGTGGTTGCATTGGTGTCCCAATCCTTCCATTAGAAGTCTTGTCTGGTTATAGAAGATGGCTGGTTCAGGCTCAATATTCTCCATTGCTGGTAACATTAGCTAGGATCACCCTCATAGATTTATTTTTGGGCCTGTCAATGCCAGGAAGACACACTTTGCCTGGCTTCCTATCTGTTCCATCCTTGTGCATAGAACAAGGTAGCAAATGGATCAGTCAATACTCATGATACTAATGACATGAAACACAGATGAATGGGACAGCCTGGCAGTGTGGCTGAGCTAGTAGGTGTTCCTATGTGTTCCCTAGGGCAGACATTTGAGTCTTCTTCCTCTGGATCTCCACCTGCACCTGAGTCAAAAAGCCACACATGTCCATATCAAGCGATTCCTTCTGGAGAGCAAGATTAAAACACCTGACTGATCCAGTCAGTCACCAATACCAAGTGTTTCACTCAAGGGGAGTAAGCATTTGTCTTGGGCCAGCAAATCCATTGTAATTCTGTTTCTAAGCCTAATTGCCCCAGTTCCTCATTGTATCTAAAGCACCGATTTAGGAGTTGAAAGCTAATTTTGTGATGTCAGATGTGACTTCGGCTCCTCCACAGTGAGATGGAAAGGGGTCAGCTTGAGCCTCCTTGGTTCCCTGGAGTCACAGAACGTTCTGCAGCAATGACTTGGGGATGTTACTTCACTGAAGATGTGGTCCAGGTGGTGGTCCTAAGGGAATCCAGGAAGGGACACACAGCAGATCTGAAGATGTCACTCCTGTACCTCTGAGGTTCCAGCCTTCCCTATTTCTCCTCAGGATAGACTCTCGGCAGAGGCAACAATGTCACAGCTAGTAAATATAGTCTCTCCCTTCTCTGTGCTTACCCTCTTTTGCTGGGATGGTAATTTGAAGTCTCTAATAGCACCTCAGGACACTGGGGTGTAACAAGAGGAGAATGTATTTATGTTCACATTTACCAGCCTGTCTTCCCTGATGACACAGGGAAGACAGATACCATGATGAAAGCTACGGCTCCACTGTTGAGGGAAGGTCTAATATTGTTTCTGATACATTGAATTCAATGCTGAGATCTGGTTACCACCCCTTCTGAGGCATTCTCTTGATTGGTTAATAAAAGTCGCTTATGGCCAATTAGCTGGGCAGAAAGAGTATAGGAAGGTGGGACTTCCTCAGATCAACAGGAATTCTGCACACACAGAGATGCCCTTTTCCGCTGGGAGATACAGAAGGAGACAGACGTCTGGAGAAGTCTGGAAGGTACTCACAGGCTCATGTTGGTTTGGGGTTAACTTAGAGTAGCTAATTGAGAGTCTGCCCAGCTAAGGGCTAAGCGTTAAAATATTAAAAGGTCTTGGTGTGTTTAATTATTGGGGAAAAGACTACGGCGGCTTATAGGCCCTCAGTCCAAGCAGTCCCAGGCTGTTGGATTCCCAGACTCCCCTTGAGCCCAGGCGAATCTCCCGCCAAGCCGCTGATAATTCTACCGGCCTAACAACTTATATTAATTAACAGAGTTTAGGTTATAGGTGGTGTAGGCCACCTTTGTCCCAGGGCTCTTTCTCCAGGATAAGTTAGGCAACCAGTTAAGGCACCCAGGCCAGGCCGCCTGCTCCTCTGCCAAGCTGCTGGCTACTCTGTCAGCTACTCTGCCAGCCTAATATTACAGTTTATACTTACTAATAACTACATTAAATAATTAATTTGCAGTTTTCACTCCACTCCACCTGGCAGACTTTTTTGTATCTTCTTGGTGATTGTGACCAGCCCACTGTGTCCTCTCACCTGCTCCTGGCTGCTTTTAAGTTTGTCTAGAAAGTCTATGCACATTCACATTCATACTGAGGAAGCAGCATTCTCCTCAGAAGGCTGAAACCTTGGGCATTTATTAATCACTGTCTCCAGATTTCTGTGCATGTGGACAGGAGGACAGGACCAGACAGGACACCCCTGGTGGGAGGTCTTTGGTGTCACAGGTAACAATGGAGTTAGCAAGGTGGAAAAGAATAGCACTTTTCATGAATGAAGACTCTCTAGTGGCCAAGAGCCCTGGGGTAGAGAGAATAGTAGTTAGCACCCTGATCTGAACCCAGAGAAATACAGTGAAACTGGGACCATTATGATTGCTGTCACTCAATGCAGTAACAGTCTCAAAATAATTTGCCCCCACAATGGATTCTTCCTGGGTAGCATGTCTCTAATATGCACTCAGCAGGGCTCTTTCAGAAATGCCTTTCCACTGAACACCTTCAATTCTGGAAGAAATGTATTCCTTTTATACTGATTCTGCAGACCAAGCTGTTGTTTGCAGGAGAGAGCTGACTGGCTCAAGGTCATGTGGGAATTATATAATAGGTGTGCATTAAAGTCTCATGCCCCTTAGTCTGCACTGCCACAACTATCAGTTTCTGTTCCACATAGCATTGCAAGTGGGGCAGGTTTTCAGAGGGTGGTTACCACACTATTCCTACCCATCTTGCACATGGATAAGTCTTGATAAACTGTACTTCTGGAAAGACTTATAGCGGTTGGACATTGAATGTTTGTGGCAGTCAGGGTAAGAGGGCCTCTGTTCCAAACTTTTTAATACATCAAGAAATTAACTGACAGCCATATCTGAAACCTAGCTCTTCCAGGATCTTCCCCTTATACTTCTTTTTTTTTTTCAAATAAATCACTTCAATAAGGTCATAGGTAACACAAAGAGAACTAATAAACAAAATGAGTATTAGAAACTTTTAAGTGATATATATATATATATATATATATATATATATATATTCATATCATCGCTAATCCAGCCTCTCTTCCATTGCTTTTTACACTTAAAATAATTGGCAATTGGCACCTGCCTACCTAAGTCTGCTGTGTCTCCCTAGACACTCAAACTGTAATCTCTATTCAGCCCCCAATGTAGCTTACCATTGACTCAAAGATGTGCTAAGCTTATCCTTCTGGAGGCCGTCTACCCATTTTCCTTCTCTAAAGCACCATTTCTTTTCTTCTGATCTCTGAAACTTTTAGTGGCACATCCTGTGTAGGTCTGTATCCATCTTTCATATTTCTTTACCAGAACTCCTCCATCTGGATGTGCTCCTCATCTGTGTATTCAGCAAACTACACATAAAAAAATATTCAGAAGCAAAGCCCTCTACAAACCACCAAAATACAAATCTGTAATTTGCTACATGTCAATAACTCTTTTAGATATGCAGAAACCAAGTGTAAGCAGGCTGCTGAAAACTCACCATACACAGAGCCATAGTTTGTCTGCAGCTATTTTTAAAATAATTTATTTTTTCAAGTTACATCTTGATCAAAGTCTCTTCCCTCCCTTCCTCCCTTTCTGTCTCCTCAGTTGAGGGGAGCAGATACATATCAACCTGATGGTGTCATGTTAAGCATTCTAAATGTTAATTGGTCCTTTTTGCTGTCTGTTACTTATATTGACTCTGATTGGTTAAATAAAATGCTGAGGCCTGAGATTGGGCAAAGACAGAGAAAGGTGGGACTTCCTGAGATTCGAACAGGAAGCCTGTGCTTTAGACAGAGGATTAATGCATTCCAGCCAGGAGCAGGAAGAAGAAAGCACACACCATGGGTTAGAAAAAAAGAATTTCATTCCACATGGCCAGGAACATCAGCATATCGTGGAGAATGGAATGCAAGGGGATGTATGCATATATGGGTTCAGAGTTGGGTAATAGAATTAAGAGCTAGCTTAGGTGGCCTGAGATTGCTCAATCCAGGCCTAGGCTTGTTAAAATCCATGTGGCTCTGTGTGCTCATTTGTAATGGCGGGTTAAGGATTAACAGCTGCCCAATCAATTAACAATAATATAAATACTAGTAAACAATTTAATTATTTCTACAAATGGCACCCAACGTAATTTAATTATTGTTATTATTATTTTTTACATCAACCCCTCTCAGTTCATCTGTCACATGAAGGCTAAGCACTTCCTCTTGTACTGGGGCTTGATACAGCAGCCCATCTAGGGTAAAATGTTCCACTAACAATCAACAAGGTCCATGATTCACTGCTGGGTGGAGTTTTTTCATAGGATAGTTATACTACACTCCTGTGTGTTTGAGGCAGTGGGTTGTCCTGTGCTATATGGTTAATATCCACTTATAAGAAAGTATATACCATGTATATCTTTCTGGGTCTGAGTCAGCTCACCTAGGCTGAGCTTTTCTAGTTCCATCCACTTCATTGTAAATTGCATGATTTCTTTGTTTCTGATAGCTGTGTAGTATTCCATTGTGTAAATGTGCCATAGTTTTTTTTTTTTAATCCATTCTTCAGTTGAAGGACATCTGGATTGTTTCCAGTTTCTAGCTATTACAAATAAAGCTTCTATGAACATTGTTGAGGCAATGTCCTTGTGGTTTGGTGGAAAATCTTTTGGAAATATGCTCAAGAGAAGTATGGTTGGGTCTTGAGGTAGAACTATTCCCAATTTTCTAAGATATCTCCAGATTGATTTTCAACATGGTTGTACAAGTCTATACTCTCACCAGCAATGGAGGAGTCTTCCACTTTCTTGACATCCTTGTCAGCGTGTGCTATCTTTTGAGTTTTTGATTTTAGCCATTCTGAGAGGTGTGAGATGGAATCTCAAAGTTGTTTTGAATTGCATTTCCCTAATGACCAAGGGTGTTGATCATTTCTTCAAGTGCCTCTTGGCCTTTAGAGATTCCTCTATTGTGAATTCTCAATTTAGTTCTGAACCCTATTTCTTGATTGGATTATTTGATTTGTTGGTGTTTGATCTCTTGAGTTCTTTATATATTTTGGATATTAGCCCTCTGTCAGATGTGGGGTTGGTAAAGATCTTTTTCCAATCTGTAGGCTACTGTTTTGTTCTAACTATAGTGTCCTTTGCCTTACAGAAGCATTTCAACTTCATATGGTCCCATTTACTGATTGATGGTCTTAGAGCCTGAGCTATTGGTGTTCTTTTCAGGAAGTTTTTATTATGTTAATCCTACCTGTCCATGAGCATGGGAGATCTTTCCATCTTCTGATATCTTCTTCAATTTCTTTTCTTCAGGGACTTGAAGTTCTTGTTGTACAGGTCTTTCATTTGCTTGGTTAGAGTTATCCCCAGGTTATTTTATATTATTCATGGCTATTGTGAACGGTATTGTTTCCCTAATTTCATTCTCTTTTGTGTAAAGAAGGGCTCCTGATTTTTTAGAATTAATTTTGTATCCAATCACCTTCTGCAGCACTTTGTATGTGAGCAGTGCTTTGCTTCTGTCTCACTCATGTGCTATGAAGTCAGACCTACTATAGTTGTGTCTGCATTGACTTTTCATCTAATCATTCTTCCTGAAGCAACACAGTATAACAAATATCTTGTATTTATATTGTATTAAGTATTATAAGTAATCTAAAATTTATTTAAAATATGCAGGAAGTTGTATAGTATTGTTTTGTAGAAAAGACTTAAACATCTTGCAAATTTTTATTTTTTGAGGATTTATTGCTTTTTTATGTATATGAATGTTTTTGCCTGCATCTACATCTGTGCACCATGTTCATATAGTGTCCACAGAGCACAGAAGGGGGCATCATATCCCCTTAGAATTGGAGTTTCAGATGGTTATGACCCATCATGTTGGTGCTGAGAATTGATCCTGGGTCCTCTGGAAGAGCAGTCAATGATATTAACATCTGAGTCATCTCTGCATTCCCTATCTTTTGGATTTTAGTATCCCCTGAGAAGGTTCTAGAACCAATCCCCTTCAGATACTGAAGGATGACTATATTACACTTAGTTTATCTCTACTTTTAAATCGATCAGGGGTGCTGTTCTCACCCTTTGGGTTTTCTTCATAATCTGATGGTGACAGACATGGAGAGACTCTTTAGGACATATTTACACATTGTTGCATGCATGATGATGTTGCCCATCTTTGACTCTGTATTTCTGATGTCACTACTAACTTCCAGCCCCAGCATAGTAAACAGCACTGTTTCACTCTGAAATGCAAGAAATGTTTGGTGAGGTGACTTTATAGAATGGATAACCTATATAAATGGCACTGTTCAATGATAGATAAACATCCCTAGTTGTTATGAGCTTGTTGTCTACTAGAGGAAGCAGAACCACCAGGCTGGTAAGTGATGAGGGAGATACCAGATACCAGTCTTCCTGTGGCAATACTAGGAAGAACTGAGGTGCGACCACAGGACACCTCTACCTTCTTCCTCATTCAGCCATATCTATTCTCTGTCATCTGCTCATGAACATCCTAGATTTTCGTTTCTGTCCCGCCTCCATCTTCAGATTTCCTGGACTTTGGGGGTAAGCTGGTTCCTGTTTTCTAGTGAATCTTCTGTCTATAAGGCTCTCTGCATTCCACTTGACGTTACTAATGTCTAGGAACTAATTTTTAAGCTACTGTTCGGAGATAGTGATGAGTAAATGATTATACTGGGGAAACTCAGGGTTTATTATCACTGGAAACAATAAATACTTTTTAGATTGATTTTCTCCTTTCCTCCCTTTCCTTGATATAGTAATAAAAACAAGTAAGCTGACCCTGCATTGTTCATTAGAGTACTTTTGGCATAACTACCTGAGAGTTCCATGATGTTGTAAAATAAATTGAAAAAAAATGCAAGGTTCCCGGAGGAAGTACAAGAAATAGTTGTCTTTTGTCATCAAGCCACCAAATGCAGATATTAGATAGTCACAGGAGCATGATAAAACATATACTGCAGTAAGGCTGCCACTAGGGAAGCATTTGACCAATCATTCCTATCTAACATGTATTGGTGTGCAAAGACTTCATTGTGTATACCACATTAGGCTCAGCAACCTAAGGAAAGAGCTGTCTTCATGGAATAAATAAATTACTTAAAAAAAAAGACCATTGCTATAAGGGGAACAGGCTGAAAGCTCCTAGAAAGTCTAGTGAGGGTTAATGGTACACATGTAGGTACAGCAGTCAAGAAAGTTATTTCAGAAGAACTAGTGTGTAAGGCTAAAAAGAGAAGAAAGATTAATGAATGTCCAAGACTGCTTTGAGGTGGAGGCAACTATAGGCACAAAGGCCCCAGGAAAGGATCTGGCCTGTCTGGTCAGAGCACATGTAAAGTGCAAGGCTTGGGATGATAAGGTAGGAATTATGTCTGCATAGTTAAATTTCTCCAAAAACACCAGAGGAAATCCCAAAAGGCTTTTCTCATGTAAGGTGCCTATCCTACTTGATACCACTGTAGAGATGGTTGGGAGAGCAATTGGAAAGATCTTGCAATGTTTTAGAAAATGGTGGGTAGTATAAAAATGTATTTGAGAGTGTAATTCCTGGGTCATCCTGGGTTTTGGCTTTGAGCTCCTGAGTAGGAAAAGGTGGTTCCATTTTTACTGAGATGGGTCAAATTGGAGAGGTAGACAGTGGCATGAAACTTCAAGAGTTCAGTTTCAGACATTTAAGCCTGGCAAATCACATATCTAATTAGAGATGCCAAGAACACAGAAAAATATGTGCAATTAAGTCCCAGAGGTGTATTTTCCCTTGGAGGTATAAATGTGGAAGTTTCCAGCATCTAGAGCATTTAATGAGAATAGAATGGAGGAGATCACTGGGAAGAGAGACAGTGGCCTTAACAGTTCTCTTCTAGGCACCTACAGAGAGAACTTGAGCAATCACAGCAGCTAAGGAGGCTGAAACAGCAGTATCAAAGTGGAAAAAAAGTTTGGAGTTCATGGCATCCAGGGAAAGTCAACAGAAGAATGCTGTGTGGAGGATCTGAATTCAGGGAAATTAAGTGTGAGTGACAGCAGGAAATGAACCTGAACATGCAGATGTGTGAATGGAAAACCTGAAGTCAGAGATAATCTGTGAATCCACACAGTAGTTGGGCACTGGTGTAGAGAGAGAGTGGAGCAGTGGGTTCACAGGGAAGGTAGGGTCTACCATGCATCAGTCACACATTTTCTCATCTGGGAAGAGCTAAGAGAGATGAGTCAAGGTGAAAGTCATCAAAAATCATACCATACTTTCTGTTGACTTGGTATGTTATAAGAAATGTGAGCCGAGCATGTGACAAAACTAAGAAGTCAGAGCAGAAACCTTTTAGGAGAAATAAGGCTGAACTCAAATTAGAGTCCCAGAATCTGACTTTCAGTAGCACTGGATATTGAAGAATATAAGCATAAGAAAGTGAAGATGCAGATCCAAAGAGGAAAGCAGTGTGAGAAAGTCCAGGAAGCCTGGGGCTGGAGAGACTGCTCAGCAGGTCAGTGTGCCCGCTGTTCCTCCAGAGAACCAGTGTTTGGTTCCTGACACCCATGTCAAGTACTTAGGGCTAAGTGTAACTCCAGCTAGAGGGATTGATATCCTTTTCTCACTCCTGCTGGTATCTGCATGCATGTGTGCACACATGTAAATTAGCAAAAATGATGAAATGAGATTTATAAAAAAAAAAGAGTGATGGTTTTTAGGGGAAACATGGATGAGGTCAAATGTGCTGACATCTACAGCCTGCTGCACAAATAGTTGATAGCCACACAGGATAATCTCTGGTGGCCTGGTCGTCAGGCAGATATCCAATTGGAAACAGAAATGGTTATTGATCTTTGTTCAGCCAATTCCAGGTAGGCATATTAAAGGCATTCCCAAATATAACCTGGAAGCTTGTGACCGAACAAGGCTTACACAGAACATAATCTCACACTGTTTGTTGCTCTGTTTACTGACTTCCTTCTTTACACTGACCATAAAAAAACAACACTCCGATTCACCTGACCAAACATCTGTGATCTGGTTCTCCTCCTCAGCAACAGAAGATTCTTGGTTTGACTGTAGACACATGCAGTCCTTCCATGTCACTCATTAGGTATTGGAGGGAAAGCTGGAGGTGGTCCATGACGCCA
The DNA here is from genome assembly GCA_907164525.1 of Lophiomys imhausi. Classification (NCBI taxonomy): domain Eukaryota; kingdom Metazoa; phylum Chordata; class Mammalia; order Rodentia; family Muridae; genus Lophiomys; species Lophiomys imhausi. The sequence continues at coordinate 1,556,128 of CAJQZJ010034389.1, forward strand.
GGCTGAGAGAGGAAAGTAAAGAGAGAGCATGAAATAGAGAAGGAAAGGTGAATGTTTCGAATGATTAGAAGGGTGGCTTGCCTTTTCATGTCACTGACCCAGTGTCCAGCAAAGGCTCTTCCACATTACCCACCAGTGCAGACCTACCAGGTATCTCCATGATGCTGTAGTTATTAATTTTGTTTGAAGTCAACTGGATTAAGAATAAATTTAGATGCAATAAAAATTTTTGTATGTTTCCTTTTGTGTGTTTCTCTGAGTTTGGACAAACATCGTAGTCAAATTCCAAAACATTTTACCCTTCCTACATATTATTAGCTCCATTTTCAACTCCTGCTCCCAGAAACCACACATCTTGTTTCTGTGCCTCTAATTTTTCCTTTTCCAGAGAGCCCTTGAGTGAATTCCCACAGCAATTCTCTAAATTAGCAAACACATTTGCATCTCACCTATGTCGATCTGTGTGGCAGTAACTGGTTCATTCTTACTGCTGACTACTGCTCTGCTATGTAGCCACACCACAGTTGGATGATGGATTTGGGTTGTGTCTAGTTTGAGGCATTTATGAATAAAGCCAGTATAACTGCAATATATAAACTTTCATGCAAACATGGCTTCTCATTTCTCTCATGTAAATAGCTAGGATCTTTCCTGGATCATATGGTATTCATTCAGCTGTAGAAGAAACTGCCAAACTATTTTTCCACAGTGTGTCATTTTCTAACCCATCCAAGATATGAGTTTCCATTCTCATGATTAAATTGCATTTGCTGTTGTTGATCTCTCTCTCTCTCTCTCTCTCTCTCTCTCTCTCTCTCTCTCTCTCTCTCCCTCTCCCTCTTTCTCTTTCTCTTTCTCCTGTGTAGGTTCTGGGGCTCAAACTCATGTCATCAGGCTTGCCAGGAAGTGCCTTTACCCAACAGTGGTTCCCAACCTTCCTAATGTTGTGACACTTTTTTTGTTTGTTTTGTTTTTGTTTATTATTTCTTCAAGTTACATGTCAATCACAATCCCCTCCCTACTCCCCCCTCCAGTCCACCCTCCTATCCTCTTCCCCCTCACCCCCCCATCTGCTTCTTTTTCTTTTAAGTTTAAGGTATATCTTTTTCCCCCCAACAGCTCCCCCTTTCAGTCCAACAAATGTCTCTTTCTCTTATATCAACAAATACAATAGAAAACATGAAAAATAATTAGGCCACATTATGAGAATTATAAGACTTAGCATACATTCCCAATGTCCAGTCCATACATATTTGGCAACTGACTTTAACATTCTACTATGCAACCATCTCCATGAGTTTAAATATTTATATCCAACTCAGCTTCCATACTAACTTGCATCACAATTTTAAAAATATCTTCTTATATCCAGAACACCCTCTTAATTCCTAAACAACTCAAAATTTAACTATGGAATTATAGCTATCTAGTCTTCAACCACATCAGAGACCTGAGAAGGATCAATATATCTGACTATATAGGAAGTGAAGGTCCAGTAGTTTCCAAAACTAAGAAATGGCAGACAACTGGCTGCCTGGACAGTTCCCAATTTCTCTCCATACATTACAACATCAATCTTCAGCCATCTGGCCCTGTTTCTCTGACAGACATTAGTAGTAAAGCAGGAATTATGAAGGACTTGCCTACCCTGTTTTAGCAGAGCTAGGCTGTCAACTTACCTGCTTCCAATTTTTGTTCTTTTTGGACAGCATTCTGTCTACAGTTGAAGCAAGGGATTTTTCTTGCCCAGTGTCAGGCTTGCCACTAATTCAACCATCTCCAATTGGAGATTCTTCGATGCTCATCTTCTACTTGGAGTAAAATAGGGAGTGCTGTCAGGAGCTGACATGTCTTGATATAAAAAAAAAAAATCTTGAGTTAAGAGAACATCTTTGAATGCCATATTCTGTAGATCTCTTGAGGTTTTTGAAGGCCACCTATCTCCTTATATTTGGATAAGCAAATGTTCCTTGTCTCTTAGCAACCTGATTTCTGATTAAGTTAGAAAATAACTATGATAGACTACCCTAGTACCTAACAAAATTTCATGGTCAAATGACTATTAGTTTGCATTTCTTAATTATCCTAAACAGTTATGAGAGTTGCTAACAAAAGGCCAAAACTTCACATTTCATTTTTTTTCATTTGCTACTCAACTAGGATTTATTACACAAAATAGACCTGCTTTCTTCCATCCTTAGATGACAATCTGATGTTTACAATCTGAAAAGAAGATAATATTTTACTAATTTATTATCTCAGCTATCTTATTTGAGCATCAGTGTGACAGCTCAGTGGGAAACCTCTGCGGTGTTCAAAGCCATCAACCTGACCTTGATCATCATGTAAAGATGGCCAAGCAGACCCCACAAATTGGTCTTCCAGTCTCCAAATATGTGTCATGGCCTAAAAACCATCATCACATTATATATACACATGACAGAAACTTTAAATCTCATTGCTATTATATTATCTAGCATCTCTAGATAATTCCATAAGAAGCTATACTTCAAGATGAAATGCCAGCTTATAACTAATAGGAACATGAAGGAGTATGGAACATCAAATATTATATACATATCTATAGCAATCAAGTTATGTTGTGAGATATACAGCTGTTTTCTGATTATCCTACTTCATTACCTCTCTACCAGATAGATGAAAATGCTACTTTGGATATACATAAGAGTTATTTAATGTTTCTCATATTCTCTTCTACTTAGCATTTTAATATTAACATTGTTAAGTGTGTTGATGAAACAGGACACACTAGTGGTACACCCTCTAAACTTAGACTTGTATTCAGGAGGCAGACACATGAGAATCAAGAGTTAAACTGTAGCCATCCTCTTTACACCACTTTCATTGTGTCTCATAAGTTTGGACATCTTGTGTATTCATCTTCATTTAATTCTAGAAAGTTTTTAATTTCTGTCTTGACCCATTTTTTTCATTCTGTAGAGAAATGTACAGTTTCCATGAGTTTTTAAGCATTCTGTTGTTTCTGTTGATGATGCACAGCTTTAATCCATGGTGCAGGGGGTTATTTCACATTATCTAGGTACAATCTCTTAAAAAGAGTTAACTTTAATTTTACATCAATATTCAAAGATCAATACCAAAGTAGCCAAATATAATCTTAATTTTGTATCAATATACAAAGATCAATACTGATGTAGCCAAAGCTGAGCACAAAAGGAATGAACATCAAATGATTCTATTAACATACTTAACCATTTTTCCTTTTTTTTTTTTTTTTTTTTTTTGGTTTTTGGAGACAGGGTTTGTCTGTATAACAGCTCTGACTGTCCTGGACTCACTTTGTAGACCAGGCTAGCCTCTATTTTTCCATTCTTATTTGGGCCCCAAACAGGTTTATTACACCCAAACCAGCAGGAAGTAATTTTAAGAGAGTGAAGTCCCATCTCCAGAAGGCAGAGTGGACGATTTTCCTCCCTTTGGTCATTTGATGGGTTATAGATACTTGTTATTTAAAGGGAGAGATTACAAATTGTTAACTGGTCTTATTAAATAGGTTTTTGAGGTTAGACCCAGGGATTTTCCTCTTTATCTTTTCTGTATCCTTCTATCTCTCCTATGTAGGGCTGAAAAGACTTGAGAAAAAATGGGATATAGACATAATATAGGAATGATAAGGAAAAAGGGACAGATTATTGAATATACTCTCATGTCTTTGTATATTGATACGGAATTAAGATTATATTTGGCTACATTAGTATTGATCTTTGTCTATTGATACAAAATTAATGTTGTGACTCTTTAATGCAGTTCTTCATGTTATGGTGACCACCAACCACAGAATTATTTTTGTTGCTAGTTCATAACTGTAATTTTGTTACTGTTATGAATCATAATGTAGATATCTGATGTGTAACCCCTGTGAAAGGGTTGTTTGCTCCCCCCAAAGTGGGTTGTGACCCACAGGTTGAGAACCACTGAAGGCCATCTCACTTGGCCCAATGCTTAACTTTTTAATTGGATGCTGGGGATCCAAACTCAGGTTCTTATGGTTTCATGGTAAGTACATTACTGACTGAGCCATCTCTCCAGCCCAGCTTTGCTCACTTTTAAGTTCTTATTATTGAGTGTTAAATGTTCTGTATATTTTGAGAGGCAAATCTTTGATTAGAAATGCACTTGTATGTAAATACTTTCTCAAAGTATTTACACTTGTTTGTTTATTTACTTAGTTAGTTATGTGGCTGTATGCGTTGGTGCATACATGTCCACCACATTCACGCTGGTGTGCACAAGCCACAAGAGGGCATCAGAGCATCTGCAACTAGAGTTGCAGGTTGTGAGCTGTTCTTTGTGAGTTCTAGCAGTCAAACTTGGGTCTTCAGCAAGAGCAACAAGTACTCTCACCTGCTGAGTCATCTCTCCAGTGTTCTCTCCTTTACCAAATGCCATTCCTAATTCTCATCAGCAGCCTGAAAAAATATAAAAACACTAAGAACAAAATCATTTCTATTTTCTGAAAACGAGGGACAGAGGTGACTGCTGTTTCTAATGTCATGGAGAGTTAGGGGACATAACATATGGGACCTGCCTGAGAAGGCTGGTGTACAATGCTGATGAAGCTAGTTCCACTTAAAAGGACATTGTTCAGTTAGATGGCACCAGATTACTTCAGGAAAAGGAAACAGGCCTTTGCCAAACACCTATACCACAGCGTTCTAGGAACTGGTTTGGGTCAAGAGTCAGCAGACCACAAACTGATTGATAGTCAAACCTGACCTAGATCTAATTCCCTGTAGTTTGTGAAGTAAGGAGGTATTTAAAAGTATGCATTTGCAACTGATGTGACAAAAAGAAAAATAAACTTTGAACCTTGTTCAGAGACATTTAATCTCTATTTCAAGATAATTCCATTTTCTATTGAAATGCACTTAAGAATATTACTCTCAAATATCATCATTATTCTAATTGTATGTTGTATTATTAAGTTTTCGATTCTTGTCAACAATGCATTCATTTTCTTTCTTGTTCCATGAATACATACTCAATACCCTCAAATGAACATCATGATTTATAGAACCCATAGCTCTTGTTCTCCTGCCCTTAACAGAGAACTTTGTCAGTCCCTGATTTATGTAGTTACAAGTTAGCATTTCTTCAACCATTAGAATTTGGAACTACCTATTTTACAGAAGGGACTAGGTAGTCCCTTTGCAAAAGATAAATAAGTTCTGAATAAGGATTCAGGGATAGGTGCTGTACTCCAATGACGATCTGACACTCATGAATATAAGAACAGCACACACAGGACTTGGTGAGTTAAAATGAAGAAAAAAAAAAAACGTAGAATACCCAAAGTTGCTGAAAAGATTAGGAGTTAGGGAATAGGTCTTAGAAAGTATGGAGAGGTGGGGGAGTAAATATGGTCAAATACCTTGGGAAATATAAAAAATTCTCAAAGAATTCATAAAAACGTTATATTTTTTAAGGAAATTTGTAGCTGCAACTTAGTAAGAAAATGGAAATGAACAAAATCAATTTTTGGGGGAGTGGAGAGTGCTAGTTTTGGATACAGAGTCCTCCAGAATGGTTTCATTGGCCAATGCATGGGTTATGCAATGAGACAAGACAGTCATCAAAATAATGACAGAATTCCTGGAGACTCTCAAGCCACCCCATGGAAACTCTGTTCTCTTCACTCCACTTTACTAGCTGAAGTACATATTAAAAATAAGGCTTTTCAATAAACAAGGTTTTATACCAAAACAAAGTATGTTAGGCAATACCCAATGAAGCCATTAAGTATGTGAGCATGGGTCTAGGGTATCTACTTCAACTTGCCACAATTGCTCACCTTACCAGCTGTACGACCTTGGGCCAGGGAATTGCCCAGAAGTATCTTCATTTACTGTTTTTAAGATAGGACCTATGCATAGATATTTTAGAAAGCCCAATGCATCAGCATCCATACAGTCCCTGATGTGGCTCAAATACTTTATCAGCACATATCAAACAATTAAAATGAATGCTTGGTTAATCAGAAAAATTTAATCTCCAAAAAATATGTCTCTGGATTGCTGGCTAATCAAGATTTCTGTGCTTTAAACATGGCTGAAGGAACAAAAGGAAGAGGAACTTGAAAGCAGCAGAATTGTCTCAACTTCTTCACTGTAATCAGAAATTTTAGAAGGGGACATTTTCTGCCACCTTTAGCTCAGTTACATACTCCCCAATATAAGCTGTGGTTACGTACTTTTTTTTTTATCATTGGGGCAAAATAATCTGAGTAGAAACAATTTAATGGGGAAGGAATTTGTTTTGGCAGATAGTTTAAGAGTATAGTGAACCAACCCATCATGGCAGGGAAGGCATGGCAGTGGAGGTGTAAGGCTGCTTGCTCATATTTAGGAAGACCAGGAATCAGAGAAGAAGGAATGTTACTCAGGGTCTCTGTTTTGTTCTTTTTTTTTATTAAATATTTTTTTTTCTTCAAGTTACATCTCAGTCACAAACCCTTCCCAATTCCCCCTTCCTGTCCCATCCTTCCACCCTCTTCCCCCCAACAGTTTCCCCTTTCAGTCCAACAAATGGTTCCTTCTCTAATAACAGTAAATACTATACAAAACAACAGAAATAAATATGCCACATTTATGAGTGTTAAATGGCCCAGTATACCTTCCCAATGTCCAGTTCATACATATTTGGCCCCTGACTTTAACATTCTACAATCTAACCATCTCCATGAATTTAAAGTTCTATAACTGACTTAGCTTTCATACTAACTTGCATCACTATTATAACCATCTTCTTAGATCTAGAACGCCCTCTTGATTCCTAAATAACTCAAAATTTAACTATGAGACTCAAGCTGTAAATTCTTCAACCACCTCAGAGACCTGAGAGGGATAAATATATCTGATTATATAGGAAGTGCAGGGCCCGCAGATTTCAATACTAAGAAATGACAAACCAGTGACTGCCTGGACAGTTCCCCTTTTCTTTTTTTTTTTCTTTATTTTTTTTAAATATTTTATTTTTTTTTCTTCAAGTTACATCTCAGTAACAAACCCCTCCCTATTCCCCCTTCCTATCCCACCCTTCCACCCTCTTCCCCCCAGAAGTTTCCCCTTTCAGTCCAACAGATGGTTCCTTCTCTTATAACAGTATTATACAAAACAATAGATATAAATATGCCACATTTATGAGAGTTAAATTGCCCAGTATACCTTCCCAATGTCCAGTTTATACATATTTGGCCCCTGACTTTAACATTCTACTATCTACCCAACTCCATGAGTTTAAAGGTCTATATGTGACTCAACATTCATACTATCTTGCAACACACTTTTAAGAGTATCTTCTTAGATCTACAACACCCTCTTGATTCCTAAACAATTCAAAATTTAACTATGAGACTCTAGCTGTCTATTCTTCAACCACCTCAGAGACCTGAGAGGGATAAATATATTTGCTTATATAGGAAGTGCAGGGCCTGCAGCTTCCAAAACTAAGAAAGAACATACCAATGACTGCCTGGACAGTTCCCATTTTCTCTCCATACATTCCAGCATCAGTCTTCAGCCTTTGGGTCCTGTTTCTCTGACAGACATTTGTTGTAGAGCAGGGATTATGAAGGACTTACCTACCCTGTCTTGGCAGAGTTAGGCTGTCGACTTCCCTGCTACCAAGTTTTGTCCTTTTGGGACAGCAGTCTGTCTGCAGTTGGTGCAAGGGGTTTTTTCATGCCAAGAGAAAGGCTTGCCACTAATTCAACCATCTTACAGTGGAGGTTCTTCGATGCTTATCTTCTACTTGGAGTAGAATAGGGGTGCTGTCAGGCGCTGATATGTCTCGATATCAAATAAAATCTTGATTTAAGATAACATATTTGAATGCCATAATCTGCAGATCTCTTGGGGTTTTTGAAGATGCCCTATCCATCTCTTGTATTTAGATAAGCAAATGTTGCTTGTCTCTTAGCAACTTGATTACTGGATAGTTTAGAGAATATCTGTGATAGACTGTCATAGTAGCTAACAAAGTGACATGTTTGCATGACTAGGAGTTTGTTTTAACTATCCTAGACCGTTTTGGACGGTTGGTATCAAGAGGTCAGAGCTTCACATTTTATTTTTAAGTATCTCTAGGTATGATACCATTAGGAAGCGTTACCTTTAAATTTGTATCAATATACAAAGATCTATTCAATTGTGGTTAAATATACTCTTAATTATGTATCAATATACCAAGATCAATGCCTATGTAGCCCAATATAATCTTAATATTACGTCCATATGCAAGGTTCAATACCATTGTGGCCAACTATAATCTTAATTTTGTATCAATATACAAAGATCAATACTGATGTAATCCAATACAATCTTATTTTTGCACAATAAACAATGGTCAATACCACTTTAGCCAAATAAACTACTAATTTTGTATCAATATACAAAGGTATAAGGGCATATTCAATAATCTGCACCTTCTTCTTGGACCTTCCTGTGCTATGTCTATATCACATTTTTCTCAAGCCCATGCACTCCTACATAGGAGAGGAAGAAGGATACAGAAAAGGAAAAGTAGAAATCCCCTGGGGCTAACCTCCAAAACCCATTAAGACAGGACCATTTATCGGCTTGTAGTCTCTTCCCCTACATATCAGAGTTTTCAGATATCCTTCAAATGACCTGAAAGAAGGGCGGAGAAACACCTTCCACATCCACTGGGCATTGGGACGTCACTCTCTTAAAGTGACTTCCTGCTGATTTGGGTCGTAGTAGACCTGTTTGGGGCCCGAACCCAAATGGGAAAAATGATTGAAAATGTTAGTACACTCCTTTTATGTTCAGTCCTTCTGTTCTCAGCTGTTTAGATGACCTAAGGGGTTTTTAGGCAGAAGCTGATCTTGCAGGCTTCACTGAGGTTCCTGCCGGGGCATTGTGTAGAGCTGAGCGATCCCAGTGACATTGGATTGCTGTGGTGGTTGAAGGCCCCCGATGGAGACAGCTATTGAGGAAGTCTGCCAGGCAGAATCAGCTGGGTCACTCGTCCTCCTTGGTGCATGATTCTGCTCTCTGCTGAGGATTCCGCTGTCCAGCCGTCCCTGGGCTCCCCTAATGGACTCTTCGATTCTCCTGGAACGATAAGAACAGAGCCCTGCCCCAATCCCAACCCTAGGACAATTGCCCTCTTTTTTTT
>CAJQZJ010034389.1:1583200-1590700 GCA_907164525.1 Lophiomys imhausi
AACATATCATCTGCGAATAGGGATAATTTGACTTCTTCATTTCCAATGTTTATCCCTTTGATCTCCTTTAGTTGTCTTATTGCTCTAGCAAGGACTTCAAGTACTATATTGAAGAGATATGGTGAAAGTGGACATCCTTGTCTTGTCCCTGAGTTTAGAGTAAATGCTTCAAGCTTCTCTCCATTTAATTTGATGTTGGTCACTGGCTTGCTGTATATTGCCTTTATTATTTCTAGGTATGGTCCTTTTATGCCTGTTCTCTCCAGAACTTTTAGCATGAAGGGGTGTTGGATTTGGTCAAATGCTTTTTCTGCATCTAGCGAGATTATCATGCGGTTTTTTTCTTTCATCTTGTTTATGTGGTGAATTACATTGATAGACTTTCGTATATTGAACCATCCCTGCATTCCTGGGATGAAGCATACTTGATCATGGTGTATGATACTTTTGATGTGTTCTTGAATTCGGTTTGCTAGTATTTTATTAAGTATTTTTGCATCTATGTTCATGAGGGAGATTGGTCTGATCGACGTGCGCTTTAAGTTTTAGAAGTGTTTCTTTTATGAAAGTAGGTGTCTTTGTATTTGGGGCATAGATGTTCAGTATTGAGATTTCCTCTTGATGAATATTCCCTTTAATGAGTATATAATGCCCTTCTTTGTCTTTTTTCATTAACATCAGTTGGAAGTCTGTTTTGTTTGATATTAGGATGGCTACTCCAGCTTGCTTCCTAGGTCCATTTGCTTTTAAGACCTTTTCCCAGCCCTTTTCTCTGAGGTAGTGTCTATCTTTGGTAGTGAGATGTGTTTCTCGTATGCAGCAATAGGACGGGTCTTGCTTGCGTATCCACTCTATATACCTGTGTCTTTTTATTGGTGAGTTGAGTCCATTGATGTTGATGGATATCAGTGACCTGGGGTTGTTATTTCCCATTAGTTTGGTATAGGTGATGGTCCTGTGCCTCTTTTGGTTTAGTTGCTGAGGGGTTTTCTATTCCCTTTGTTTTTTTGGGTGAAGTTTTCTTCTCTGGGTTGGAATTTTCCTTCTAGGGTTTTCTGTAGGGCTGGGTTTGTGTGTAGATATTGTTTAAATTTGATTTTGTCATGGAATATCTTGTGTTCTCCATCTATGTTGATAGAGAGTTTTGCTGGGTATAGTAGTCTGGCTGGGCACCTATGATCTCTCAGGACTTGTAGGATATCTGTCCAGGCCCTTCTAGCTTTTAAAGTTTCTGGGGAGAAATCAGGTGTAATTCTGATGGGTCTGCCATTGTATGTGACTTGACCTTTTTCTCTTACCGCTTTTAATATTCTTTCTTTTTTCTGTACATTTGGTGTTTCAATTATTATGTGGCGAGAGGAGTTTCTTTTCTGATCTAATCTGTTCGGTGTTCTGTAAGCCTCTTGGATTTTTACTGGCATCTCTTTTTTTCTGGTTTGGGAAGTTTTCTTCTATGATTTTCTTGAAGATATTTCCTGGACCTTGGAGTCGGGAGTCTTCTCTTTCCTCTATACCTATATTTCTTAGGTTCCGTCTTTTCATTGAATCCTTGATTTCTGGATGTTGTGGGTGAGAGATATTTTAGCCTTCTCATTTTCTTTGGATGTTGTACTGATTTCCTCCATCGAATCTTCCATGCCTGAGATCCTGTCTTCCATCTCTTGCATCCTATTTTTGAAACTCACATCCGTAGTTCCTGTTCTCATCCCTTGATTCTCCACTTCCTCTTTTAACTCTGACTGTGTTTTCTTTATTGTTTCTATTTCTATTTTCATGTCTTTTATGGTATTGTTCGTTTCGTGCATTTCCTTCTCCAGCTTGCTTGTTTTTGTCTGAAAATCTTTCATTGCTTTGTCCTTTTCCTCTTCAAGCTCTGTCACCTTGGCTTGGAGTTCTTTAATGGTGTTGTTCATTGTTTTGACTTGTAATATTGTGGCTTCTTTGAATTCCTTCATAGATTTAAGTTCTTCTTGAAGGGACTCTATCACTTTCCATAATGCAGAATTGTCATCGTTTTCATGTGTTTCTGTTGTTGTGAGGTCATCCGAATTGGATGAGCTAGGATAATTCTGCTTTGTTGGAGTCATATTTCCTTGATTTCTATTTTTCTTGGACCTTTGGCCATGTGGGTGTGTTTAGCTGTCTGTTCTTGTCGTTTTCTGTGCTTGAATCCACAGGGGATGCTGTGATGCAGGGGACGAGTTGCTTGGCTATCTCTCCTTGCTTACAGGGTGATCTCAGGGTCACTGTGGTTTTAATAGCCTGAAGCACTGTGAGCTGGTGCAGCTATTCCCAGGTAGTGAGTAATGGTCCAGGATTGTTTCACTGCTCCCAATTCAGACTTCTCTATGTTTCACTGCGTTATCAGCCTGTAATGGTTCTGATGGTATGTAAATGTTTGCCCAGGCACAGATTCTGTGGGCTTTGTTTGTCGTCACGGAGGCTGACAAGGCCCGGCTCCACACCTAATATGTCTGGATTTTCCAGAATACAGCTATGGTCCCCTGACTTCTGGTTTCTCACTAGGCTTCTCGCCACATGTCTGGCCCCTCAGCCCCACTTGCCTGTGCCGGGTTCCCTCCCTGTCTGCTCAGCCGCGGGTACGCGGGGTCCCGGCCCCTCCCGCCCCTCCCGCTGCCTGTGCAGGCCTCCCTCCCTAGCTGCTCAGCCACAGGTATGCGGATCCCCAGCCCCTCCCGCCTCCAGTTCGGGTCTCCCTCCCCAGCTGCTCGGCCGTGGGTGCACGGATCCCCGGCCCTGCCCGCCTGTGCCGGCCTCCCTCCCCAACTGCTCTGCCTGCTGGCTTCCCGCTCTCTCGGATCCTCCGTGGCTCAAGCGGCTGTGGCCCACCCACCGAGCACCCTGTTTCTTCCTTGCTAAGCCTTCCACTATCCTGCAAAGTTTCCTAAGTAGCTATAAAGTCTTCCTGAGGTGTGGGGAGCCCAGTAGTCTAGTGGGCGATCGCCATGTGGCCTCTGATTCTGCCTGCTGTGAGTTGGGGTCGATCTTACCAGGCGCCTCTCCAAATGGGAGTTCCAGAATCCTGGATTTAGTGGCTTCCGTGTCTGAGAGAGATGGGGGGAGAGCCTTACCCTGGGACTTTTAACAGTCCCTTGGGAGCTGTGAGTGTTCCCGGAGGGTCTAGCCCCTCTGGTTTTTGCACAGTGTCCAATAACTCTGTGTTTTTTATGGCTCTTTTCTCCCACGTTCAAAATGCGTCAGTGTAGGTCACCGCCATCTTAGCCCCCTCTCTGTTTTGTTCTTATTCAGTTCAAGTCTCCAATCTATGGGGACAGATTTGAACAATCTGCCTATGTTCAAATCTGGTCTTATTCACCCACTTAATACTCTCTGGAAAGGCTGACATAGTTATAACAAGAGACACATCTCACCCTGGCTATTTCTCCATCCAACAACACACTTGATAATGAAGATCAGTCACCATACTGGTTCTCCCAAAACTGTAATTATTTATAATTGCATTAGTCTAGTACAATGTTCCCTGTTGGTCACCCTTTGCCCTCCAGTGTCACAAAGATGTGTTGCTTCTTTCTATGTTCCCTTTCTCCAGTTATGGAAACCCACATCCATCTGCATTCCCTGATGATAGTCTAACACAGATTCTCCACTTTATATACTTCTCCACCTATTTGGTTTTTGTGCTGATGAAGTAGTAAGACAGATACGCATAGAGACTTTTATTTGTAGTTGAACAGGAAAATCAGTCTAACTCTTATCAAGATCCTTAAAGATATCCTTAACCAGAAAATTTACTTCCAAGAATCCAACTCAAAGATACAGACACAAGGAGGGGGTATCTGGTATAGTGCAGCCTTTGTGACCTATGAATAACTAAGTATTCTGCATGCTGGCAAGGATCTGTGGAACACAGAAGCATCTGAAACCAAGATACAATAAGTAGGTGCTTCATGTCTGAATGTCTTTTTGTGAACAAATCTGTCAGCATAGTGGCTGCTCAAGATTGTATGTAGACAAATTCACAGTATCACACACTGTGCAATACTGGGTCTGGCCAGTACAGACTCAGCTACTTGGGGGAGTTTCTTTTGGCCAGAGTCACTCTATGAGTCTCACCTGACACCATGTGATGGAGCCTGTGAACTTAATAGGACCCAGTGGGGTGTAGTCATCCCTGAAGCCTTCAATTCTGCCCCTTCTCTCTCACCATGGGTCTTGAGAACCCAATACATGAGACATTGTATTAAAAGTTAAAATTTCCATATAAACATTAGGGATTATTATCTATATCCACAGGATTCCTGAGTTCTTTAATCTTCTTAGGTTTGAGTCTCAGGCACCCTGGGGTTTCCTTAATTTTTTGTCATAATTCAAGATAACAGAGTTTTAATAACTTTAATTTAAACAAATTAGTGACTTGGAAGCCATATTTTTTTAAAGAGAAGGCAGTTAAAATCAAGTAGGGAACCCCCAAATCAATAATGGTAGCATGCAGAGGTGCTAAGAGTTGGGTGGTGTTTCTTATTTTTGTTTGTTTGTTTGTTTGTTTAACATACAAAGAGACCTGTACTGAACCCTTGTAGAGTCTACCAAGACAAGCTCACTCTACCATTTCCTATCTGCAGAACAGACCTAGGGTGATCCACTTGCCTAAAGTTAGGTTGGGTTAGTGTGGAAAAACAGATTTGAACCCACATCATTCAATCAGAGGCCACTTTGTTTTCTCAAAACTACCATTGATAAGTTGTCAGATCCTAGACCATTGATATTGTTGTGGTTTTAGTGGTATGTATAATTTATTAATTGTCACTCACAGCACAACACAGTTTCCTGATGGCTATTTCCTCACCAGCATCTGCCTTGTGCACCCGAAGGTGTGCTAGCATGTTGATATCACTCTCTTCATCACTGTAATGGGAAATTTTTAGTGAATTAGTATGGCCTTTTAGAATGCAGACCAGCCTGGCACATGGCATTGAATGCTCCTGGGCATAAGAAGGAAAGCCTTGGAAACTGGAAAGGGGCTTTTGGATGCTTCCTCTCTTCAAACCGGAATGGGCAGAGCCCAGGTGAAGCCAAGGCTCTGTGAGAGACTAGACAGTGTCCTGCTGAGAGGTGTGGCTGCAAAGCCTTGGAAACATCCAGAGGCCCCAAGAGCTGCCAAAGAGTGTGAGAAAGGGCAAAAGACCTCAAGAACCAGGCCCTGTTTAAGGACAAGAGGGATGCTCCTGTGAGAGACAGAGTTTCAAAGTGAAGTATGCCTTCTGCCACAAGGCCTCGCTTATATAGCAGGAGCCCTGAGGCAGTAAGAAGCAGGCAGATAGAAGCCTTGGCACATAAACTAAGAGGCAGAGTCTGAGAGAGAGATTCTTGCCACAATCCAGTCCAGAAAAGGTGTGGCATAGAACCTGCTGAGAGAATTTGTGAAAACCAGTCACTGAAGACATCCATCCACCACCAAAGAGCAGCTGACCGAGCAAGTGAATGAGGAGAGAGACACATGCGCTCTGAGGCCACAGCAAAGAGACTGTGAGGAGACTGCAGAGACAGAGGCTGTAACTCTGAGAGCCTGCAGGGACAGAGCCTTGCCAAAGAAGCTAGGGACCTGCTATAGGCCTCAGAGCCAGGCAGAAGTGTGCCAACTGCAGGCAAGGCCTCGAAGCCAAAGACTAAAGTACCAGTGCAGCAGCTGCCCTGAAGGGCTTCAACTAGTTCAAACGAAAGGGCTGAGGAGACCATGGAAGTGACAGTCTTTGCTGTCAACTTCCAGAATGGGAGGATGCGGCAAGTTAGCTGAATGAACTAGTGGGCAGTGACAACACTAGACCTAGAGGAAGCTGAGCCAAGCTGAAATGAAGTTACCATAGCAATGCCAGAGCCAGACTGCTGATTACTATTTGAGGTGTGTTGACAAGTTGCTCCTAGGACCCATGGCCTTGATATCCTTTCAAAAGGGTTAGGGTAGGGCTGTTTAGGTATTGTTAGGTATTAAGTATTTATAGGTTATAGGTGTTCATTAGGTATTTTAAAATACAGTTTAATAGAATTTATATTTACACGTCACTTTAGTGCTCTGAGCTCTCAGACTGAAGACAGATTGTTTAGAGTTGAACAGGATAGGAGAGAATGTAAGAGATACTGGCTCCCTTTCTGTTGCTGCAATAAAACACCCCAACAGAAGGTAATTTATTTTTCTTAATGTTCAAGAGGATATCCAGTCTATCATAGTGAGGAAACAGGACAGTAAGAGTTGATACTGGCCTTATAGTCAGGAAGTAGTTACCACATCTCATCTGCACAAGGAAACAGAGAGAGGTAGGGGTAGAGGAACAAGGAAAGAGAGGAGAGAGAGATAAGGAGAGAGAGAGAGAGAGAGAACCTATTAACATTTAGAGCCTGTCCTCATTCACCTACTTCCTTCAGCAAGGCTCTTCCTCCTGAAGGCTTCATAATCTTCCCAAACAGTTCCACCACCTGGAAACCTAGTGTTATGGGTTATGACCTAGAATCATTTAGGTAACAAGCCTTCAGACACACCCATGAGGCTTTATTCAGCCTTGGACCATATTTGTAGGGGCTTACTTTGATTGGGTTGAGGGGGGAAGACAAAACAACTAGTGGGCAGTACCATTGCATAGACTGAGATCCTAAATTTCATAAAGAGGAGGAGTTGCTTACAGGCATCTATTGGCCTCTTCTTGTCTGTGAATGCATTGTGGTAACCTTCAAGTTCCTACTGCCATGGTGTCCTCATCATGATGGCCTGTATCCAGGAACTGTGAACTTAAATAAACCTTTTCTTAACATCCTTTTGTCAAGATATTTTATCACAGTAACAGAAAATCGACAAAGACAACTGTGAATCATATTCTGTAGGGCCACTGGAGTTCTTCTTCAGAGTATGTCTCCACGGTGTCTTTGAGCTCGAGTTAGTAGAGGGGAGTTTGCCCACATATAACAAAGGTATCCGTGTATCAGAGGCTTAAGGTGGAAAGAGGACCAGAAAGGTAAGATGTGGTCCCTGCCCTATAGCATCAAAAGTCTAGGGAGAGAATAATGAAAAGTCTAATGAAACTTAAGGTAGTATGTTGTGAGATTGTTCTTGTGCTATACTTAATGTCCTCCAGAGCATAAGGGCCTATTAAGATCTATATTTTTTTTTGCTTGCTTTGAATTACTAGTTACTGCTATGCCTGGAATATAGTAGCACTAAACACATGTTTATTTAAAGAAAGAAAGAAAGAATGAGCCTGAAAACCCTCACCTCAGACATAGTGATCCCATTACAATTCAGCTAACATATGTTAACACAAGCTATATACTATATTTTGGGTCTCTCATGAATATTTATCTTTCTAACAACAATTCCAAGCAAGCATTTTATGGAGGAAAAAAAATAAAACTTACTGCTAGGGATGTAGCTCAGTATTAAAGCACCCATTTTTCATGTGAGGGCTGAGCATCAATTCCCAGCACACAAAAATAGAAAAAGATCTCGGTAACTAGTCAAAGGCACAACTA
>CAJQZJ010034389.1:1595700-1608533 GCA_907164525.1 Lophiomys imhausi
CCCACCCTCACCCCTTCTCCCACCTATCCTACTTCTCTGGTGTGGGGTGCCCCCACACTTCATCCCACCTCAGTTCAGCAGTCATATGAGGGCTAAGAGCTTCCTCATACTCTGGGGGCTTACATGGTAGCTCCACTAGGGCAAAGTGTCCCACTAACAGGAAACAAAGCCCATGTTCCTGTTCCTTTTAGTCTGTTGGTCTGTTGGTTGTACTATAGTTATCCTATAATAAATGGTTAAAATACAGTTATAAGTGAATATATGTCATGTGTATCTTTCTGGGTCTGGGTTGTCTCACTCAAGATGAACTTTTCTAGTTCCATCCATTTGGCAGCAAATTGCATGATTTCCTTGTTTCTGATAGCTGAGTAGTATTCTATTGTGTAGATGTACCACAGTTGTTTTTTTTTTTTTTTTTTCCTATTCATTCTTCAGACATCTGGGTTGTTTCCAGATTCTATGGATGGAACTAGAGAAGCTCATCCTGAGTGAGCTAACCCAGACTCAGAAGGATGTACATGGCATCTATTCACTTATAATTGGATTTTACCTGAATAGTACAGGATAACTATACTACAACCAATGCACCAAAGGGAACAGGAACATAGATTTTGTTTCCTGCCAGTGAGACACTTTGCCCTGGTGGTGCTGCCTTTTATGCCCCCAGTGTATGAGGAGGCTCTTGGCCCTCATATGACTGCTGAACTGGGATGGGAGACTGTTATGTAGGGACACTCCACTCCAGAGGAGTGGGATGGAAGGGAGAGGGGTTAGATGGTGGGAGGGCGGGAGTGGGAGGGGTGGAAAGAGGACACTATGATGAAGATGTAACCTGAAGTAATAAATAAATATTTAAAAATAATAAAGCTGCTATGAATGTAGTTGAGGTGATGTCCTTGTGGCTTTGTGAGGAAACTTTTGGATATATGCCCAGGAGTGGTATGGTTGGGTCTTGAGGAATAGCTATTCCAAGTTTCCTAAGATATCCTCAGACTGATTTCCACGGATAGTGGTTGTAAAAGTTTGCACTCCCACCAGCCATGGAGGAGTGTTCTCCTATCTCCACAACCTTGCCAGTATGTGCTGTCATTTGATTTTTTTTATCTTAACCATTCTGATAAGTGTGAGATAGAATCTCAGAGTCATCTTGAGTTGCATTTCTCTGATGATTAAGGATATTGAGCATTTCTTCAAATGTTTCTTGGCCATTAGAGACTCCTCTTTTGTGAATTCTCGGTTTAGCTCTGTACTCCATTTTTTATTGGATTATTTGGTTTCTTCTCCCCATTTCTTAAGCAGCTAATGAAATTTCCAAATGCAAAGATCATAAATGCACAGTGGGTGGTAGGTAGCAAATCGTGCCCTCTCCACCTGACTGCTGAGGGTGTGTGCTAACAATTCTGGCCAATTTTAGTTTCTTTACACTGGGTTTTCTTTTCTTGTTCTAATGACTAATAAGGGCTCTGTTGAAGGGATTGGTCCCAAGAAGACTATAAGAAAAATCCAGGTGGCTCCTCCCAAGTTCATATTTAGACATCTTTTCCTCTCCTCCCTGCCTGCTTTTTGGGGGAGATTTCCATCTAGGATCCTTGCAGGCATTCCTGTAAGCATCTGCTCCATGGCCTCACTTGCTGAGAAGTGTATTAGTTACTTTCCTGGCTTCTAAAATAAATGACTCTGACAAAAGCAACTTCAGGGAGAAAGTGTTTGTTTTAGCTCACAGAGGGTATAGTCTATCAAGGAAAGGAAGTCCTGGTGCAGGAATTTGAGGTAGCTAGTCCCGTTATATTTGCAGAAAGTGCTGATTGCTTATGCTTGGCTAGGTTGGTCCTTCAAAATGTTATTTGACTTGTTTATGTGTGTAACCTGCACATATATCTGCTGATCACATGCATGCAGTGTACATGGAGGCCAGAAAAAGTATTGGATCTCCTAGAAATGGAGTTAGAGATGGTTGTGAGCCACTATGTGGGTGCTGGAAACTGAACCCAAGTCCTCTGCAAGAACAGCAAGAGCTCTCAACTACTGAGGCATATGCCTAGCCCCAGCTTGTACCTTTTTCTGCAGTCTAAAATCCAATCCCAGGGAATACTGCCACCCACTTTTAGGATGAGTGTTCTCAACTCTATTAACCTATTCTAGATAATCCCTTTACAACCCTACCCAGAGACTAACCTAGTCTAAAAAATACCTTGCATATGTGCTTGGAGGCTTGTACCTTAAGTGATTCCAGATCTGTCAAATGGACAAACAATATTAAGCATCACAAAGATACCCACAGGTTGATCCTCCTCATGCCAGGTTGTCATAGACTTGGTCCCCAAAAACCACTGGAAACAGTGGTTGCCATCATCTCAGTTCCTTGAGATTCAACTTATTGTGAAGTTTCTTGCTGAGTACAAGGACTTCATCCTCTATTGTGCACCAACAAGACCCTCTTAGTCACATGTTATTGACTAAACACCTATTTGTAGATGTGATATAATTTCTAGGAAAGATTGAGTCTACCAGTTTCACATTGAATAGACAGAATGGAAAGTTTCCTGTTCTCATCAAGTGTGACAACCATTGCTGATTCAGTGTTGTGTCTGATGCATAGTTACAGAAATGTGTACCCAGGTCAGCTCTGTATGAAAGAAGGTGGGATATTCAAAACAAATACACAGATAAATAAGTGGACTGTTATGTTGTCAGTGTGAATATTTCATATCTGACTTCAATATCATCCCATCTGGTTGCTTCTTTCTGCTTAACCACTCATGTCTATTTGGGAAAATATGTCATTAATAAAGCAGAGTGCTGGACACAAGGCTCTCTCAGTCATTTGGGGTAGAAGCAAACATGAAAGGAGATCTTGCTATTTAAGATTGTGCAAGATTGCAATTCTGTTGAAATTGGTTGTTCTAACAGAGCTTTCAGACTCCTGGATGCCCTTTGGCTTTGCCTTGGGCTGCCCACTTAAGGAACCACTTTATCATGCCTCCATGTAATTGTATTTGTGAAAGAACTGGGCTCAAAGGTCCTTTTAAATTAAAAGGGTTAAAAAGTACCTGAGAAGCAAGACAGTGGGAGAATAGACATCAGTACTGTAGGGTTCTGGTTCTCTTTACCTAGAAGAGAAGGTCATAGTCAATTTGGGGTGGACTCTGATGATCTTTTAGAGAAAGTCAAGACCCGATGCTACTTGTTACTTCAGATAGAAGTCACATCAGGTGTGCTGGATAGCTTTATTTCAACTTGACAGAAGATAGAGTCATTTTGGAAGAGGGAATCTCAATTGAGAAAATGTTCCCACTAGATTTGCCTGTGGTACATGTGCTTGCTTGATGGTTGAAGTGGGAATGCACAACTCACTGTGGGCAGTGCCACCCTTGGAATGGGAGAAAGTCAATAAGAAGCACTGCTCCATGGCCTCTGCATAAGCTGTTACCTCCAGGCTCCTGCCTTGTTTGAGTTCCTACGCTGACTTCCTTTAGTGACAGGCTGTGATATGGAACTATAAGCTGAATAAACCCTCCCCCACCCCCCCCCAAGTTACTTTTGGTCATGGCATTTTACAACAGCAATGGAAACCCTAACTGAGATGGCATGGGTGGAAGATTTCCTAAGATAGGATGCTAAGGACATGAAAATATGATTTCATCTATTGTATGAGCTGCATCTTAGTAGCATGAACTCAGGAAACGCCCTTAGTGTGTCACCTTCAAAAAGATAAAAGAGGTTAATATTCTACTACAAATGCTATTTACAGAGGATAGTGGAATGACAAAGCCATGAAAATGTCTGGGAAGTCAGAAATGGATTATGATGAAAGAGATTTTTACCACAATTCTTCACCCTTTGCAGAAGATGGACCCTTGCCATGGCCTTGAGATAGAAAGTACCTTCTCACCTCTTAACTGCAGAATTCAGTCATGAGTCTTGTTTTGTCAAAAGGACCCTGGGAGATGGAATAATGGTAGCAGGACCTTAATAAAATGCTTGGACAGTCCATCCTATCTTCTGCCACATGCATGAGAAAGTGCCCTAGTAAGCTCAGTTGCAGGAGGAGGAGGAGGAGGAGGAGGAGGAGGAGGAGGAGGAGGAGGAGGAAGAGGAGAAATGTATGGGGCAGAAGCTCCCCACGCTACCATAGTGGCAGAACACACACAGGAATTTGAAAGCCCAGAGGAGAGACCAATACTTATTGTTATTCACCATTAATTATTTTGTGAATTTATGTGCAAAGCCCTTATTCCTACACTTCTCCCTTTTTCACAGAGATGGTCTAGGTATCTTCTGCACCCTACACCCTGTTGAGACATAGAGACTAAAGACATAATTCCTGTCTTCAGAAATGTTACCATCTCTATTAGTTTTCTCAATTTGGTTGCCACATACTTGATAAGAAATAACTTAAGAAAGGGCTTATTCTAACTTATAATTTGAGGAGATATACTACATCACAGTGGGGTGGGGAGTTCCTCACAGAGTCTGCACTCAGGGGAGCTAGAAAACTAGACTAGGAAATGCTAGTTCTTCTCAAAGCTTCTCGAAGAAAGGCTGTACCTTCTAAAGGTTCCACAAACTTCCCAAAGTCATCAGGTAGGGTCAAGTATTCAAGCATGTGAGTCTGTGGGAGGCATTTCACATTCAAACCATAATGCCATCAAGAAGGCTACTGAAGTAAACACACCAGTTCAAGAGGGTGTCTCCTCTCAACTCCATCATGGTAATAACAGTGGTCAACTGGCCATGTTAGACCAATCTCCTCACCTTTCCTATGTTGGTATGCATGTGTGTATTGACTCTGGGGGCTCTAGTAAACAGCAGTATTACTAGATATTTGCCATAGGTTCATACCTCCTCCCTGTATATATTCTGTACAAAATGACTAAAGTCAGGGAAAACTACTTTTGCTAATCATGGCTTTCATAGCAGCTCCTACACATTTTGCTTTGAGGTTGAACTTCTAAAACAGAGGTCCATTTCATTTCTCAGTCATGGATGACAGAGGGAGCTGGGGTGGGTCTAATTAGTTCTCATGCACATGCTAGCTGTAACTCTAGCTGAGGGGCAGTGTGTTGTGATTACCATGCAAAACTTTGAAGAAAGCCGGGCCTGGTGCTCATTCCATCTGTTTTTACTGAGGACTTTGGGCATGCTGTCTAAAATTTCTCTTATGTTTCTATGTTCATTGAAATGGGGATAATTTCTACCCTGGGAGGTGTTGTGAGGGTTAGGGAAATTGTATCTGGAAAGAGCTGCCTTGTGACCTGCTTGCTCTCTAGTTGAAATTCATATTAAGGAGACCTGACACTTAGTACTTCAGGATGTAACCTGTAACCATGTGTGAGACAAGGACTTTGACTGGAGTAATTAAGTTAAAAAGGGGTCATTAGAACAGGCTCCAATCCAATATGATTTGTGTCCTTACAGAAGGAATCTAGGACACATATGCCTGAGTATGTACACACACACACACACACACTAGGTGGGGGAGGGATTAATGGAGTAATGGAGGGAGGGATGGAGAGAGAGAGAGAGAGAGAGAGAGAGAGAGAGAGATTTTGAAACAGAGAAAACGCTAACAGCATTTCAAGGAGAGTGGCCATAAGAGAAAACTGCTCACACCCTGGTCTTGTAATTTTAGTCTTCAGAATGGTAAAAAGATAAATCTTTGTTGTTTTAGCCACCCAGCCTGTGGCACTTTGTTATGGCAGCCAGAGTGGATTAACACAGTGTCTGAAAACCCTGGCATAAAACCAAGAGTGATGCCTGCAACTCCAGCAGCTGCCTTCCTTTCTCTGCCCTCCCTCCTCCTCCCCACTGTGGTCATTTCTCTTTCTCTCTCTCCTTTTCTCCCTCCTCTCTCCCCTCTGCCCTGCTTTTCATTTCCTTCATATTCCCTTGTTTCACTGTAACTGCATAGACTTCCAGTTTCTCAGCGTGAGGCAAGAGACCTGCATTAGGGAAGCATTCTAAGGGGTATTTATGCCCATATAAAAGAGAGAAGGAACACTCTGGCATTTTCCTTGTGCTGACAGCAGTCACAGAAGAATAACAATCAGGTGAGTCACTGGGCTGTTTCTGGTGGTAAGCACCTCTGTTAGGATTATGGGGTTTAACTGAATTCGAATGGGGAAAACACAGGCTTGGAGTGGTAAATCTCTCACTATACTGGAAAACAGGAACTGTTATATATGTATTGGGGGGGGCATTGGGGGAACAAATCTGTCCTTCCTTCTATGGTTAGATCTTGGGCTTTGAGAGAACCTTTGGCTTAGTTCCCATTATCTGTCTCCTTCCATCCAGAGACAGGGCAGGAGTGGCAAGAGGGCTTGCAAGACACCTAGGAGGAGATACCCAGGTTCGATGTGCATCTCCTCCCAGTGGGAAGTTAGAATAGTCTTTGGCAATAGACTTCCCTTCCAGAAAAGAGACTCTCCTCCACCAGAAAAAAAAAAAAAATGAGTGTCATCAGTCTGGTTGGCTGATTTTGTGTTTTGAAATTTCCTGGATGAGAGGCTCAGTGTAAACTGGGGGCACTGTTGTTTTTGTACCTGGCTGCTGGGCGAAGAGAGAAGGGAAATGGGAAGGCAAAGCTAGAATGACTCCTTGGCAGGCAGTCTCCCAGCCTCTCAATCATGGCTCTTGCTGCTGCAGAAGGATTAGCATACAACAGCTGCAGAAGGGGTGTAGGGCAGGCCAGGCCTGAGGCACTCAGGGAGAAGTATGTAAGCAATAAGAGCTGGGAGGTCAGCTGGCTGAGCTGCCCTTGCTCTTGCTTCTGATGCCATTTCTTTACTTTCTACATGGACCTTGGACCATGTTGTCATTTCCGGAACTCAGGTTACTGGATTGCCAGAAGTCTTCTTTAGTAAATAATGAAAGGGTCCAGGTCAGGAGAAGGGCCACCCAGGAGAAGAGACCTTCGAGGGGAAAGGGAAGGAAGGTAAAAGGAAGGTGAGCAGAAGCCAGCTCCTAATCTGGAGCCAGCAGAGGGCGTCTTTCTGATCCGTGCTCTGCTGTCTCCCAAACCACTTCTGGCAAGAACCAGTGGCTGCTGTGCAGACAGGCCATGGGCTCTCCCACCCAAATGCAAGACTAGGACTCCTTGTGAAAGCTTTTCTGACTTTTCCAGGTGATCTGCACTCCAGGATGCTATTAAGAAGTGAATGTTTTCTCGGAGCAGAGTGCCTCTCCAAGGGGTAGACCTAAGACTAAGCTCCACTCCTTTCTTTTCTTATTTTTGAGCTTTGAGATGGAAAGAATCCTATTGACCTAAGGGGGTCTCTGGATGATGCAAGAGTCCTTCTCTATCACTCCTGCCCTGCCACTGGACTCAAAATGCCACTGCAGGGTGTGATGTCGGCTGCTTATTATGCAAGAGGAAGGAATATAAAGTCAAGTGCCTATGGCATTTAATGTGACTATCAGAGAAAGTCTGGCACCCCCTCCCATAAGCCTCTGTGCCTCATTATGCATGAGTGGCAGAGGTTCCACCTGGCACTGCAGACAGAAGCTTCAGGGGTATGTGTATATACAAGGGATCTCATGCATTAACCATTCCTGTATATAAACACACATGCATGTACATAGTATACAGGAGACAGTTGGCCAGAGAATTGTACCTGAGGTCTTCAAGCACTATGAAAGGTAATTCTTAGCAGAAGCAGCAGCAGGAGCAGCAGCAGCAGCAGCAGCAGCGTCTCAAGGATTTCCATTTCCTGGGGACAGCCACCTTCTCAGGACCAAGGTGACCCATAGGATCACCTATTAATTTCATGGCTCCAGATATCACAGAAGGCTGTGAGAGAATCAACATTATATTTTACCATTCATCAGTCCTGAAACACCCAATCCCATCATTCATATAATAGTAGTTATTCCAGTGAAACTGCCATGGCCCAAGTAGCTGGTGACTTCTGGTCTCATGCATGCCTTGGCATAAGTGATCCTCACCTTGGCCATCATCATCATTGTATCTGTCACTGGAGTAGGGAACTCTCTGCCAAATTGCTATTGTCTTCTCACCATAGATCTTAGTTTCTGTTCTCTGGCAGGTCCCTTTTCTCTAGGTAAATATGGAAATGCTAACTTGGAGGAGGCTAGAGGATGTTAAGGAGGCAGTGTCCCTAGCCTGTGGCTTAGGAATGGCAGTGGTGAGTTGCCTGATCTTCTGGGTTGGGTTCTGTGAAAGACTCAGTCATAGGTTCTATTTATTAACCACAAAATCATCTTTATTCTTTTAAGCTCACAATCCAGGCAGCTATACCCCCTTGGTGGCTAGTGATGGCATACCAATGCCTTCTCAGTGTGTGCATAGGAGACCTTGGATTCTCTTCACTCTTCCTCATCTGGTATTTCCTAGGTGAAAAGGTCACTGTTTTATATATTATTAATGACAACACATATTCAATACTTCCAAGACAACTATTGGAAGAATAAGCTCCTTGAGGAGGGGCCACTAGATACTCAGTTTTGCCTCTGACCACTCGACCTTCTTGGAGTATTCCATTGACCGACTCATGTGCTACCATGGATACATCTGTTGGAGCTAGGGGGTCGGGCTCATGGCAGTCAAGGACTTCCCTTTAGCTATGCATAGACTCACTACTACATTTCAGTCAGAACCAGGACTTGTCAAACGGTACAAGAAAAAGACAGGAAAATGTTCACAGAAAAGCAGTGTGGATTCTGACAATTTTGGTTCATTAGGGGCAGTCAGTCTCATGTCTGGTGAGAGGTAATTCTTTCTCATTGCACAAGAAACTTAGCAGAGAAAATGTGCCCCAGGGACTTCTCACCTTTAAATAGGCTGTTTATATTTTTGTTGCTTCTATTCTAGATGAAGACACCCAAAGATGATAAGCCTGCCAGGTCTAAGCTGTTTTCTCACACCAGGCCGGCACATCATGAACATGAACATGGGAGGGAACTCAAGGATTATTAGAGGTCCTGATGGCTTGTCAGAGTCACCTGAGAGTTTGCTGTAAATAGAGACTTCTAGGCACATACCCAGACATTTGAACCCATGTGCCTTTAGAGGTACCAAGGTCATTTGTTGCTGTTATTTTTCTTTGTATTTATTCTTTGCTAATGTCATCCAGGAATTTTAGATTTATATTTACCCTGCTTCCCTCTCTAATTCCTCCCAGATCCCTCCAAATCTCCATCCCAACTTCATGGTCTCTTTCTCTTCTTCCTCCTCTCCTTTTCCATGGAATACAATTAGAGATATCTATATACACATGGGTGTAGGGTGCCATCCACTTCAGAATGTGCACCCTACCATGGGCCACACAGGCAAGAAAAACTAATTTACTCTTCCCCAGTGATCATCCCTGTCAAAATCTCCTCAGCTAAGGTGGGGCCTTATGAGTCCCCTACTCCCAAGACGGAATATTGCTTGGCTCAATCTTATGCAAGTCTCATATAGCAGTGGCAGCTGCTGTGAGTTCATGAGTGCAGCAACCCTTCTGGGGATGACCAGAAGACATCATTTTGCACTAATCTTTCCCTGCTTCTGGTTCTTACAATCTTTCTGTCTCCTTTCCCACAATGTACCCTGACTTTTTCTTGGTGTGGGGGTTCACTGATGTACACTGATTCTGTTCAATTTGACTGGTTATGAAATTCTGGTGCTTAGTACAGAGTATATTATTTTTATTCCTTGAGAAAATACATTTTCTTGACATTTCAAATATAAGGAAAATAAGGCTCTAGGTGGGACTTGTTCAGACTATGCAAATGTTAGCAAGAAAATTGTTTTGCAGTTAGTGACCCACCTATCTCAATCTGTCACCTTAATAACAATATTTTAAAAAAAACTGTTTCATCATATAGCCAAGGCTGGCTTTCAACATTCAGAGATCTGCTTGCTTCTTCTTCTCAAATGTTGGGATTAAAGATATGCACCGTTAATCAACAGTGGAGATGCATACCTTAATTTCAGCACCAAGGAGGCAGAGGCAGGCAAATCTCTGAGTTTGAGGTTAACCTGGTCTATAAAGTGAGTTTCAGGGCAGCCAGAGCTACACAGAGAAACCCTGTCTCAAACAACAACAACAACAAAAGATGTACACCATTGTTCCTGGTCTTTAATAGCAAAACTTTACTTATATGTAGAACTTTATTCATAAATGACCAGTAAAAAAATTAGTAGCTTGAAAGTAGCAATGCCCAGTGCCCATTGCTTTGGACAAAGAAGGAGGAATTCTGCAGCATGTGTACAGAACACAGGAGGTAAACATGAATGTTCATTTGTTGCAATTAGCTTAGCTTGATCCTTCTGTTCACCCTTATTCCTGCAACCACCTTGAGGGTTGCCCTTCTCTCTTCATTCTGCCTCATGGGTCATTTATCAGCCCTTAGTCACCCTACTGTATGTCATTACACCTTGGTCCTGCGTCTTGCTCTTCATTACCCCTGGAGACCTTCCTTCCTCCAGAACACAATCCTGGAGTTTTTAAGTGCCTTTCTTAAAATAGGGCTATATAAATAGCCCATACAGGACTATTTCTCCTGTTTTGTGTGGTCTTTCTCAACCGTGTCACATACAACCGTCCCACTTCCCCCTTTGTCCTCATTTATGATGGCTATATCACTGACAAAATGGAACACTGAAAGCAAATAATGAATCTGAGACTTAAGTGAAGCCTGGCTGCTGAACGATGGTAGAAGAAACCATTGCCCAAAAGTTGCAGCAGGATGTCCGAAGACTCCATGGAATGATACCTTCTTAGACATGGAGACTCCACCCTTTAATTCTGCTGTGGTTTTTGCCAAAAGGATGAACATTGCTTCCTCTTTTCCTAGTTCTTCTGCTCCCTTCACAAGAACCTTCATCCTCCCTCAAACATCCTCCCCACACTTTTTCTCTCAATGGTACAAATTGCAGGTATAGATGTCAATTCATGGGAGAGAAGAAAAAAAAAATCCTCCCTGAAGTTCCTGGCTGTATTTTAGCTGAAATCTCTCATTCCTATACTGGCATGAAGACACCTTTGGAGCTCTGTGCATTAGATTTCCTTGCATTTGTCTCTCTGTAGTGAGTTCTTTTTCATTGTCACATTTTATCTGCAGCTCAGCATAACACATGTAACCTCTTGCTCTTACCACCCCTAGGTAGTTCAGGAGGGGACTGTGGAAGTTGGTTCTGGCCCAATGTTCCTCCAAACCAAGATGCTTAATGTATAGCTGATATGCATAGGGAGTCAAAGGCAAAGGCCAGTTGTCACCGAGAGATGTAGCCAAGCAACCTTGGTGCTAAGCAACAGATGAGAGCTCACAGAGTCTTGATTCCTTCCATTGCCAGCTGCACGGAAGTTGACCTTGACTAGAGGAATGGTTTGATCTGGTTAAAGCAAAAGCTAGTGAGAGAGAGAGAGGGAGAGAAAGAGAGGGAGAGAGAGGGAGAGAGAGAGAGAGAGAGAGAGAGAGAGAGAGAGAGAGAGAGAGAGAGAGAGAAGAGGGAATGAGGCAGAGATATGAGAAAATATTGAGAAAGGGAGAGAGATGGTGAGGGTTAGAGCTGAAAATAAACAGAAGATGTCATTAAGATGTCTGACTGTCATTAAGGATAATATATAAAGGGTGACTTGGTACTCTTTTCTTGTTTTGGTTTTTAGATTGAATGGCAACAGATAATGAAGTATTTAAAAAAACTTTTTTGAACCTGTTATTTGGTTGGTGAGTGCATCTTCCATGATGTCAAAATGTTCCTTCTCAAAATCTGCAAAGCCTGTATCTCCTGTGGTCCAGAGGTCAGTATCCCCTCTTTTACTGACTGGCTGCTGCATACTGACCTGCAGCATGAATCTGGGATGAACTTCTGCAAGAAGAGCCAGAAACAGAGTCATGTGGAGAACATAATGGCTAGGGAAAGAGGTAGGGGTGCAGGTGGAAGAGGGAGGTCCTTCTGAGCCTTTCAACCTAGTGCTGGAACAGATTTGGTGTCAGCCTTGTGGCCAATATGAATTATACTCTCCTTTCTAGTTTCTTCCAAGTATTCTTAGGAGATGGGTCAGGGGCTGTTCACAAATCCTTTCTGAAAATGAGATGGCAAGGTGTTTAGATGATTTAGGAAAGCCTGTCTTGGGTGGCACAGACCAGAGGAAATAACCTGACAGTTTCTTATGACCATGCTGGACCCACACAGTGACAGAGCTGAATGAATCAATGTATTGGGTGCTAGGCACACCTGGTATATAAAATTCCATCCTTGCACCTTTTCTGCTCATCAGTTCACTCTACCAACACCATATCATGCTCTTTCTGTGTGCCCTCTTCTATAACCAGGTACCCAGCTCTAGCCCTCCCCCATGCTAGTGGCTAGAATGGCCAGGAGCCATTGCAGGATGGTCAAGGTCTCAAATGAGCCCTTCTCACTAACTCCTGCACATGGGTGGGGGGTTGCATAGCATCCTAAAGGCCAGAATAGACTACTTAAGAGCTGTCATTTCCTTTTTCTTAGTCAATTTGTCTGTATCAGTAGCTTGTGAACCACTCAAATTTCTCAGACTCACAGAATGGTGTCTGAACCCAGAAAATGCTTGGCATATGGTTAGCAAGGCACATGCTTTTGAGCTTTGTGCCTCATCCCTGGTTGAGATCTATCATCCCCAGCCAAGTCTCAAACTTGTCAATTTATAAATTTACTGCTTTTGTGGTCTCTGTCCTCCCTAGGGTGATTCCAGGCCTGGCTCTGCCTGGAAAGGACCAGGTGTGTTTGATCTGGGGCTGATGAGATGTCTCTTTCAGTTTGGCTTTGAAAAGATAGACAAGAAGAACACTTGGATGGAGACACACACACACACACACACACACACACACACACACACACACACACA
>CAJQZJ010034389.1:1608543-1645227 GCA_907164525.1 Lophiomys imhausi
ACACACACACACACACACACACACACACACACACACACACACACACACAATCACTCTCAAAGAAATATACATTTGGAAAAAGATAATGCTACTTAAAATTCCCCTAAACAACTAGATGAAATGCATCTTTCATCTTCACTGGAGCTGTTATATTTCAGTTTGGTGAATTTGTTGTTGGCCACACACTAAATGAACCCCTTTTGTGCACTGATGACCCCATCTTCCAATACAGAAACTACTTCCAATTACATAATTATTCTCCTCTAGCACGTATTAAAAAACTCATTCTGCAATCACCAGCTCGGTCTACCCTATGGCAGAGGTTTATGTGTCTATCCTATGGACCAGACACAACAGTCACAGAATTGGCGGCAGAGAGAAAATATCTGAGGAGTTTGTTTGGTAGAGAGTCATGATAACTGAAGGAGCTGCAGCACCTTCTCCATGTCCTCAAAACTACAAGTGCCATTTGGGACCTGTGCTTAGTTTCTGAGGAAAAGCAAGGGGATACTTATAGCATCTGGTGCTCAGGGAGGGTAGCAAGGGAACTTCCTCATGATTGTCACAAACACCAGCGGAGATGAGGGTCATTTGGAGTTGCTTTTCTGGGTTGCATGGAGCTCTGCTGAGGAACCCATAGCTACTTTCTGGTAAACAATTCTGTTAAATCAAAAAAAAATTGGTTTCCCTTGTTCTCAATTAGTATGAGTGATTCAGCAATTGATATTAAAGATGATCGAGGAGAGTGGCTCAGGGAGATGGAGAGTGACTTTGAATTTGATTTTCTGGTCTTAGTAGTTGTGAGGGAAGTAAACATCCAGGTTTTATTTCAGCAAGGAATTCTGGCAGGGGCTTTCAATGATGTTGCCTATCAAACTATCATCTATGGTGATCTACACTAATGTATCTATTAAAGGAGATTCAAAGAACCCAGTTACCTGGAACAATTTAAATGACAAAATGTGAATTGTTGTTGAGGGAACAAGGTTCTTCACATAATGTTAGAATTTAAATAGATGCAACTACCAATTTCTAAGCTTAAACTATACACTGAGAAAACAGAAACTGTCTCAGAATGTGTTAAAAGACTCCAATTTACTCTATGTTTATGTTGAGATGACCAAAGTCATGTTCAGAATCTGATCCTATCCATATCAATATTCATAGCATGTCTTTATTGCATGTCTCAGATGAACAACTTTCTTGGCAATCAATGACATTCCCAAACATGTAATGGGCATATCTAATGGTTCAGATAAATCAAAATACTCTGAGTGCCCACTCCCCCAAATATTTCTGTGGGTGTGTGTTTATTATATGCATATGTGTAGCGTGTGTGTGTGTGTGTGTGTGTGTGTGTGTGTGTGTATGTGTGCAGGTATGCTACAGGCCAGAGTTCTATGTTGAGTATCTGCCTTAGCCATTTTTCATCTTTTAGAAAAAGCTCTTTCATTGAGCTTAAACCTCAATGATTCTGCTAGACTGGTAGGTAGCCATCCCCCACGATCCTCCTGAATCTGCCTCCCCAGCACTGAGATTACAAGCTTATGCCTCCATGCCTGGCTTTTCACATGGGTTCTGGTAATCTGAACACAGCTACTCATGCTTGCTTAGCAAACATTTTATTGACTGAGCCATTTTCCCAGCCCCAAACATTTTTTTAATAGTCAACATGCCCCTCCTTTCTCATCTAATTATGATGAGCCTACTGTAATTAAAGACCTTGTGATGAATGACATATCTCCCCTTTCAACCAAATTATACAAGCTGATAGAATTTCTGGGATCAAAGGGAGCTTATACCCTGGAAAGACACATCTATATCATAAGGAGGGAAGCAAGTTATGTAAAAATGCACTGAATTTCAATCTCAGTCAGAAAGGTAAATACATCAAGTAGACTATTCAAATATAATCTAGCTTAGTTCTGTGATCTTGTAACTCACCCAAGAAAAGTGCTTTCCCAGGTAACTATTAGTTCCCAGAAATTATAGAAGTAGGCAGGGGAGACTCAAAAGCAGTTTAGTTGGAGACCAGAGGTTAGACTTGGAGTCTGATGCTAACGTTTGGATGACAGCCTACCTTGCTTTGCTTCCATCAGCCTACCTTTGGGGGCACTTCATAGTTCACTGTTGCTACAGGTAGTTGGATAATATGGATACTGCTTCCTCCAGTGTCTTTACTTAACTGTTTATCAGGCATAGAAACATCGTTTGTAGAAAGCAAAAGTGGATGGTGGGACACTTGATCAGGCTATGACTCTAGTGGGACCCACTTTCCTAGATCCTGTTTCTAGATTAAAGCAAACTAACACAAACTCTGTACCTGGCGGGATCCTGTAGAACCACCAAGTGCTTCTCCTCTATTTCAATGGGAAGACAAACAACACAAACTTAAAAGTTTGAGTTCACCTCGCAAGGGCAACAATATACCCTGTGCTCTTTCTTCGGGAACATGGTAAATCTGTATCACAGACTTAGCTCATAGATAATTCATTTGTTACTCTGCCCACTGAATATCATTTTGATCATTGATGGAATGTATCTGTATCTGGTATCTGTCACAGTGATGGAACCAAGTTGCATAATAACAATTCAGGGACTTGCTATGTAAGACACATATGACACACTCCTGTAATGCGCACCCTTGTCATGTTTGTCCTCTCTGTCTCTAAGGCAGATACACAGTACTTGGAAGGATTTGAGACATAGCATGTGAGTTGTTCAGATACATTGCTCTCATTCATACATTGGTTGACAATTTTAGATATCTCCTCGGTTGTCAAATTTGAGTTACAGCTTTGCCACTTGGCTTTTATAACTCTGCAGATCCAAGAAGACTAAAATGCCAAAGATATATTAAGATGCTTTAGGAACCTCATAGAAAACCTTGAATGCAAAACCTCTATTTTGGGACAAAGGATCTTGGAGTACTGCCTTTCTTTCCTTCCTTCCTCCCTCCCTCCCTCCCTCCCTTCCTTTCTCTCTCTCTCTCTCTCTCTTTCTTTCTTTCTGTTTTGTAAATTTATTCTCTTGCTATAGTCAGACATGGGACATGTACATGTCCATACTTAATTGGGTCTTATGGAATCCATCAAAGCTGTGACTACACAGCTTTATTAGTATGACCACACAGCTCTGAAACAAGAAGTGGCATATAAGAGATCTTTTTTTTATTTTATATAAGTACTTTATTTTTTTTTCTTCAAGTTACATCTCAGTCACAAACGCTTCCCTATTCCCCCTTCCTGTCCCACCCTTCCACCCTCTTCCCCCCAACAGCTTCCCTTTTCCACCCAACAAATGGTTCTTTCTCTTATAACAGTAAATTCTATTCAAAAGAGCAGAATTAAATATGCCAAATTTATGAGAGTTAAATGGCCCAGTATACCTTCCCAATGTCCAGTTTATACATATTTGGCCCCTGACTTTAACCTTCTACCTTCTAACCATCTCCATGAGTTTAAAGTTCTATAACTGACTTAGCTTTCATACTAACTTGCATCACTATTATAACAATCTTCTTAGATCTAGAACGCCTTCTTGATTCCTAAACAACTCAAAATTTAGCTATGAGACTTAAGCTATCTATTCTTCAACCACCTCAGAGAGCTGAGAAGGATAAATATATCTGATTATATAGGAAGTGCAGTGCCTGCAGCTTCCAATACTAAGAAATGACAAACTAGTGACTACCTGGACAGTTCCCATTTTCTCTCCATACATTCCAGCATCAGACTTCAGCCTTTTGGTCCTGTTTCTCTGACAGACATTTGTTGTAGAGCAGGGATTATGAAGGACTAACCTACCCTGTCTTGGCAGAGCTAGGCTGTCGACTTCCCTGCTACCAAGTTTGTCCTTTTTGGACAGCAGTCTGTCTGCAGTTGAAGCAAGGAGTTTTTACATGCCAAGAGATAGGCTTGCCACTAATTCAACCATCTCACACTGGAGATTCTTCGATGCTTATCTTCTACTTGGAGTAGAATAGGGGGTGCTGTCAGGAGCTGATATGTCATGAAATCAAAAAAATCTTGATTTAAGACCACATCTTTGAATGCCATATTCTGCAGATCTCTTGGGGTTTTTGAAGATGCCCTATCTATCTCTTGTATTTAGATAAGCAAATGTTGCTTGTCTCTTAACAACTTGATTACTGAGTAGCTTAGAGAATATCTGTGATAGACTGTCATAGTAGCTAACAAGGTGACATGCATGCATGACTAGAAGTTTGTTTTTCTTAACTATCCTAAACAGTTTAAGATGGTTGGTATCAAGAGGCCAGAGCTTCACATTTCATTTTTAAGTATCTCTAGGTACGATACCATTAGGAAGCGTTACCTTTGATTTTGTATCAATATACAAAGATCTATTCAAATGTGGCTAAATATACTCTTAATTTTGTATCAATATACAAAGATCAATGCCTATGTGGCCCAATACAATCTTAATATTGTGTCCATATACAAGCGTCAATACCATTGTGGCCAACTATAATCTTAATTTTGTATCAATATACAAATATAAATACCAACATAGTCCAATACAATCTTATTTTTGCACAATAAACAATGGTCAATACCACTTTAGCCAAATATACTACTAATTTTGTATCAATATGCAAAGGTATAAGGGCATATTCAATAATCTGACCCTTCTTCTTGGTCCTTCCTGTGCTATGTCTATGTCTCAATTTTTCTCAAGTCCGTGCATTCCTACATAGGAGATAAAGAAGGATACAGAAAAAGGAAAGAAGGAATACCCTGGGTCTAACCTCCAAAACCCATTAAAGAGGACCATTTAACAACTTGTAATCT
Source organism: Lophiomys imhausi (assembly GCA_907164525.1). Classification (NCBI taxonomy): domain Eukaryota; kingdom Metazoa; phylum Chordata; class Mammalia; order Rodentia; family Muridae; genus Lophiomys; species Lophiomys imhausi. The sequence goes on from CAJQZJ010034389.1 coordinate 1,613,355, forward strand.
CTTCCCCTAAATAACAGAGTTTTCAGTTGTCCTTCAAATAACCAAAAGGGGGGGGGGGGCGGAGAAACACCCTCCCCACCCTCTGGGTATGGGACGTCGCTCTCTTAAAATGACTTCCTGCTGATTTGGGTTGTAGTAAACCTGTTTGGGGCCTGAACCAAAATGGAAAAATGGTTAAAAATGTTAGTGCAATCCTTTTATGTTCAGTCCTTCTGTTCTCAGCTGTTTAGATGTCCTAAGGAGTATGTAGGCAGAAGCTGAACTTCCAGGCTTTACTGAGGTTCTGGCTGGGGCATTGTGTAGAGCTGAACGGTCTTAGCGATATTGAGTTGTTGTGGTTGTAGGCTTTTGATGGAGGCAGCTATTGAGGGAGTCTGTCAGGCTGAATCATCTGGGTCACAAGTCTTCTTTGGGTGTCTGATTCTGTTTTCTGCTGAGGTTTCCCTTGTCCAGTTGTCCCTGGGTTCCTTGAATGGATGCGTTGATTCTCCTGGAAAGATAAGAACAGAGCCCTGCCCTAATCCTCACTCAGGGACAATAAACCTCTTTTTTTTGGGGGGGGGGGGGTAATAATTCTCCTGAAGCAAATTTGGTTTTTTGACAATATATAAAGTGTTATATTTCAATCTGGTTTAAAGAAGAAATTATTTTGTTATTTTGGAGCTAAACCAGCTTTAGTGTATATATTTTGAGATTTCGAAGGACAATTTGTTTGTATTGAGTAGGCCTTTTGTAAGTAGCTTTTAAACTTAGGTCCTTCCAAATCCTATGTGTGTGTCTCTGCATTCTAATTATTGGGATCAGAGACCTGTGTTTCCCATCTGAAGGGATTAAAGATGTGTTCCACCACTCCTGGATCGAAGTTTTTCTCTATTTAGAGTTTGTTTTGTATCAGGCTGACCTTGAGCTCTGAGATCTGCCTGTTTCTGTCTCTAGTGTGTTGGGGTTAAGGGTGTACTCTTCTTGAATGATGGGATTAAAAGTGTGTACCCTCACCACCCTGTTCCGTGTAACTCTAGAATTTATAAGTCCACTAACTCTATGGTGCTCCTCTAGTCTCTGCTGAAGTTAAAGTCATGGTTAACACCACATTTCTCCTGTATTTTACTTTAGCTCTAAGTTTTTTCGACACTTGGAGGTTTATAAAACCAGGTTGAACGGCTATATCCTTTATTTTATTTACAGTGTTTTAACGTTGTTACCTGCTTTTTTTTAATTAATAAATTTATTTGTTTGTTGCTACAGGTTACATACTTAACATATTGTCCTCTTTTCCCGCTTCCCAGCCCCACCCTCCCATGCTCTACACCCTGACCCTTCCGTCTTGATCCTCTGGGGTGGAGTGTCCCTGCATAACAGTCTCTCACCACAGATCAGGAGTCATATGAGGGCCAAGAGCCTCTTCATACACCAGGGGCCTATAAGGCAGTACTGCCAGTGAAAGCTGTCTCCTTGCTATGGGGGGAAAACTAAAAAAAAGACCAACAGACACACAAACCCACAAAAACAAAGAACAACAACAAAAAAAGAGAGGAATAAGAAAAAGAAAAAAAAAGGAAAAGGAAAAAGAAAAATAAATAAAAAAAAAAGTTTATGTCCATGTTCCTTTTGGTGTGTTGGTTGTAGTACATATATCCTGTACGATATAGCTAAAATCCTACTATAAGTGAATAGATGCCATGTGCATCCTTCTGAGTCTGGGTTAGCTCACTCAGGATGAGCTCCTCTAGATCCATCCATTTGGTTGCAAATTGCATGATTTCATTGTTTCTGATAGCTGAGTAATATTCCATTGTATAGATGTACCACAGTTTTTTAATCCATTCTTCAGTTGAGGGACATCTGGGTTGTTTCCAGTTTCTAGCTATTACAAATAAGGCTGCTATGGACATAGATGATGAGACTTCCCTATGTCTCCGTGAGGTGTCCTTTGGGTGTATACCCAGAAGTAGTATGGCTGGGTCCTGAGGCAAAGTTATTCCAAGGTTTCTAAGATATCTACAGACAGACCTCCATAGTGGTTGCACAAGCCTGCACTCCCACCAGCAATGGAGTAGGGTTCCCCTTTCTCCACACCCTCGCCAGCATGTGCTGTCATTTGAGCTCTTTATCTTAGCCATTCTGACAGGTGTGAGATGGAATCTCAGGGTCGTCTTGAGTTGCATTTCTCTGATGATTAAGGATGTTGAGCATTTCTTCAGGTGACTCCTGGCCATTAGGGATTCCTCCTTTGTGAATTCTCTATTTAGCTCTGTCTCCCATTTTTTGATTGGATTATTTGGTTTCTTGGCATTTAGTTTCTTGAGTTCTTTGTAGATTTTAGATAATAGCCCTCTATTAGATGTGGGGTTGGTGAAGATTTTCTCCCAGTCTGTTGGTTGCCATTTTGTTCTAATGACTGTGTCTTTTGCCTTACAGAAGCTTTTCAGTTTCATGAGGTCCCATTTATTGATTGTTGATTTCAGGTCCTGAGCTGTTGGTGTTCTGTTCAGGAAGTTGTCACCTGTGCCAATGAGTTGGAGGGTTTCTCCTACTTTTTCTTCTAGTATCTTTAGTGTGGCTGGCCTTATGTTAAGGTCTTTGATCCACTTGGAATTAAGTTTTGTACAAGGTATGATATGTATGGGTCTAATTTCATTCTTTTGCAAGTGGACATCCAGTTGGACCCGCACCATTTGTTGAAGATGCTGTCCTTCTTCCTTTGTGCGGTTTTGGTTTTTGTCAAAGATTAGTTGGCCATAGGTGTGTGGGTCCATGTTTGGGTCTTCAATTCGATTCCATTGATCCACTGGTCTGTTTCTATACAGTAGCATGCTGTTTTTATTACTATTGCTCTGTAGTACAGCTTGAAATCTGGGATGGTGATACCTCCAGATGTTTTTTCATTGTACAGGATTGATTTAGCTATTCTGGGCTTTTTGTTGTTCCATATGAAGTTGAGAATAGCTTTTTCCAGGTCTATAAAGAATTGTGTTGGTATTTTGATAGGAATTGCATTGAATCTATATATTGCTTTTGGTAGAATAGCCATTTTTATTATGTTGATCCTACCTATCCATGAGCATGGGCGATCTTTCCATCTTCTAAATGCCTCTTCCATTTCTTTCTTCAAGGGCTTGAAGTTCTTGTTGTATAGGTCCTTTACTTGCTTGGTTAGAGTTACCCCCAGGTATTTTATATTGTTTGTGGCTATTGTGAAGGGGGTTGATTCCCTTATTTCTTTCTCAGTATGCTTGTTTGTTGTATAAAGAAGGGCTTCTGATTTTTTTGAGTTAATTGTGTATCCAGCCACCTTGCTGAAGTTGTTTATCAGCTGTAAGAGTTCTTTGCTGGAGTTTTTGGAGTCGCTTATGTATACTAACATATCATCTGCGAATAGGGATAATTTGACTTCTTCATTTCCAATGTTTACCCCTTTGATTTCCTTTAGTTGTCTTATTGCTCTAGCAAGAACTTCAAGTACTATATTGAAGAGATATGGTGAAAGTGGACATCCTTGTCTTGTCCCTGAGTTTAGAGGGAATGCTTCAAGCTTCTCTCCATTTAATTTGATGTTGGCCACTGGCTTGCTGTATATTGCCTTTATTATTTCTAGGTATGGTCCTTGTATGCCCATTCTCTCCAGAACTTTTAGCATGAAGGGGTGTTGGATTTTGTCAAATGCTTTTTCTGCATCTAGTGAGATTATCATATGTTTTTTTTTCTTTCATCTTGTTTATATGGTGAATTACATTTATAGACTTTCGTATGTTGAACCATCCCTGCATTCCTGGGGTGAAGCCTACTTGATCATGATGTGTGATATTTTTGATGTGTTCTTGAATTCGGTTTGCTAGTATTTTATTAGGTATCTTTGCATCTATGTTCATGAGGGAGATTGGTCTGAAGCTCTCTTTCTTTGTTGGGTCTTTGTGTGGTTTAGGAATCAGAATGACAGTGGCCTCATAGAATGAGTTTGGCAGTGTTCTTTCTGTTTCCATGTGGTGGAAGAGTTTGAAGAGTAATGGTGTTAGCTCCTCTTTGAAAGTCCGGTAGAATTCCGTGCTAAAGCCATCTGGCCCTGGGCTTTTTTTGGTTGGGAGATTATTAATGACTGTTTCTATTTCCTTAGGGGTTATTGGGCTGTTTAAGCTGTTAATCTGATTTTGATTTAGTTTTGGTAGGTGGAATTTATCGAGGAAATGGTCCATTTAGCTTAGGTTTTCAAAATTGGTGGAGTATAGATTTTTAAGGTAGGACACAAATCCAAATATTTCCTGGATCTCCTCAATGTCTGTTGTTATATATCCCTTTTCATTTCTGATTTTGTTGATTTGGGTTCTTTCCCTTTGCCTTTTAGTTAATTTGGCTAGGGGTCTGTCTATTTTGTTGATTTTCTCCAAGAACCAATCTTGGTTTCATTGATTCTTTGTATAGTTCTTTTTGATTCTAAGTTGTTGATTTCAGCCCTAAGTTTGATGATTTCCTGCCTTCTGCTCCTCTTGGGTGTGTTTGCTTCTTTTTTTTCCAATTCACCCAGCTTACCTGTTAATTCACTAATATGAGCTGTCACAATTTTCTTTTTGAATTCACTTAGTGCTATGAACTTTCCTCGTAGCACAGCTTTCATTGTATCCCATAGGTTTGGGTATGTTGTGTCTTCATTGTCGTTGGGTTTTAAGAAGTCTTTGCTTTCCTTCTTTATTTCTTCCCTGACCCAGTGGTCATCCAGTAAGGAGCTGTTCAGTTTCCATGTGTGTGTAGGCTTTCTGTTGATTCTTTTGCTGTTGAAGACCAGCTTTATTCCGTGGTGGTCTGATAAGATACAAGGTGTTATATCAGTTTTCTTGTATCTATTGAGACTATCTTTGTGTCCAACTATGTGGTAGATTTTGGAGAAGGTTTCGTGGGGTGCTGAGAAAAAGGTGTATTCCTTTGTGTTTGGGTGAAACGTTCTGTAGATATCTTTTAGGTCCATTTGTTTCATGATCTCTGTTAGACTCAATATTTCTCTGTTTGTCTTCTGTCTTGATGATCTGTCCATTGTTGTGAGTGGGGTGTTGAAGTCTCCCACTACTAATGTGTTGTGATCGACGTGCGATTTAAGATTTAAAAGTGTTTCTGTTACAAAAGTAGGTGCCTTTGTATTTGGGGCATAGATGTTCAATATTGAGATTTCCTCTTGATGAATATTCCCTTTAATGAGTATATAATACCCTTCTTTGTCTTTTGTCATTAACTTCAGTTGGAAGTCTGTTTTGTTTGATATTAGGATGGCTACTCCAGCTTGCTTCCTGGGTCCATTTGCTTGGAAAACCTTTTCCCAGCCCTTTACTCTGAGGTAGTGTCTATCTTTTGTAGTGAGATGTGTTTCTTGTATGCAGCAAAGGGACGGGTCTTGCTGTCGGAACCACTCTGTAAACCTGTGTCTTTTTATTGGGGAGTTGAGACCATTGATTTTGATGGATATTAGTGATCTGGGGTTGTTGTTTCCCATTAGTTTGTTATAGGTGATGGTCCTGTGCCTTTTTTGGTTTAGTTGCTGAGGGGTTTTCTATTTCCTTTGTTTTCTTGGGTGAAGTTTTCTTCTCTGGGATGGAATTTTCCTTCTAGGATTTCCTGTACGGCTGGGTTTGTGGGTAGATATTGTTTAAATTTGATTTTGTCATGGAATATCTTGTTTTCTCCATCTATGTTGATAGAGAGTTTTGCTGGGTATAGTAGTCTGGCTGGGCACCTATGATCTCTCAGGACTTGTAGGATATCAGTCCAGGCCCTTCTAGGTTTTAAAGTTTCTGAGGAGAAGTCAGGTGTAATTCTGATGGGTCTGCCATTGTATGTGACTTGACCTTTTTCTCTTAACGCTTTTAATATTCTTTCTTTGTTCTGTACATTTGGTGTTTCAATTATTATGTGGCGAGAGGAGTTTCTTTTCTGATCTAATCTGTTCGGTATTCTTTAAGCCTCTAGGATTTTATTGACATCTCTTTTTTCAGGTTTGGGAAGTTTTCTTCTATGACTTTGTTGAAGATATTTCCTGGACCTTGGAGTCGGGAGTCTTCTCTTTCCTCTATGCCTATGATTCTTAGGTTCCATCTTTTCATTGAGTCCTTGATTTCTTGGATGTTGTGGGTGAGAAATTTTTTAGCCTTCTCATTTTCTTTGGATGTTGTACTGATTTCTTTCATCGAATCTTCCATGCCTGAGATCCTGTCTTCCATCTCTTACATCCTATTGTTGATACTCACATCCGTAGTTCCTGTTCTCTTCCCTTGGTTCTCCACTTCCTCTTTTAACTCTAACTGTGTTTTCTTTATTGTTTCTATTTCTATTTTCATGTCTTCTATGGTATTGTTCGTTTTGTACATTTCCTTCCCCAGCTTGCTTGTTTTTGTCTGAAAATCTTTCATTGCTTTGACCTTTTCCTGTTCAAGCTCTGTCACCTTGGCTTGGAGTTCTTTAATGGTGTTGTTCATTGTTTTGGCTTGTAAAATTGTGGCTTCTTTGAATTCCTTCATAGATTTAAGTTCTTCTTGAAGGGACTCTATCACTTTCCATAATGGAGAATTGTCATCGTTTTCATGTGTTACTGTTGGTGTGAGGTCATCTGAATTGGATGAGCTTGGCTAATTCTACGTTGTTGGGGTATATTTCCTTGATTTCTATTTTTTTTCTTGGACCTTTGGCCATGTGGGTGTGTTTAGCTGTCTGTTCTTGTCGTTTTTTGTGCTTGGATCCACAGGGGATGCTTTGGTGAAGGAGTCGAATTGCTTGGCTATATGTCGTTGCTTACAGGGGGATCTCAGAGTCACTGTGGTTTTAATAGCCTGAAGCGCTGTGAGCTGGTGCAGCCAATTCCCAGGTAGTGTGTAATGGTCTGGGATTGTTTCACTGCTCCCAGTTCAGACTTCTCTTTGTTGCACACTGAGTGATCAGCCTGTAATGGTTCTGATGGTATGGACCTGTTTGCCCAGGCACAGATTTTGTGGGCTTTGTTTGTCGTCACGGAGGCTGACAGGGCCCGGCTCCACACCTGATATGTCTGGGTTTACCAGAATACAGCTATGGTCCCCTGGCTTCTGGTTACCCACTAGGCTTCTCCGCCACAGGCCTGGCTGCTTCCCTGCCTATCTGCTCCACCGTGGGTGGGCGGAGTTTCGGCCCCTCACGCCGTCTGAGCCGGCCTCCCGCCCTAGCTGCTTTGCCGTGGGTGCTGTAGGCTTCGGCCCCTCCCACCAACTGAGCTGGCCTCCTTCCCTAGCTGCTTTGCCTGTGGGTGCATGGGGCTTCGGCCCCTCTCGTTGCCTGAGCCGGCCTCACTCCCTAGCTACTTTGCCGTGGGTGCGCCGGGCTCCAGCCCTGCCCGCCTGCGCCCACTTCCCACACCGACTGCTCTGCCCGCTGGCCTCCCGCTCTGGCTCAAGCAGCTGCGGATCAGCCGCCGAGCGCCCTGTTTCTTCCTTGTGAAGACTTCAACTATTCTGCAAAGTTTCCTAAGTAGTTATAAGGTCCTCCTGAGGTGTGGGAAGCCCAGTAGGCTAGTGGGCGATCTCCATGTGGCCTTTGATTCTGCCTGCTGTGTGTTGGGATTGGTCTTACCAGGCGCCTCTCCAAATGGGAGTTCCTGCATCCTGGATTTAGTGGCTTCCGTGTCTGCGAGAGATGGGGGGAGAGCCTTGCCCTGGGACTTTTAACAATCCCTTGGGAGCTGTGAGTGTTCCCGGAGGGGCCAGACCCTCCGGTTTTTGCACAGTGTCCAACAACTCTGTGTTTTCTATGGCTCTTCTCTCCCACATTCAAAATGCGTCTGTTCAGTTCACCACCATCTTGGCCCCCCTCCATATAAGATATCTTAATGAATACATCTCTACATGCAGCTCTTGCACAAAAATTCCTTGTAATTTTCTGTGTACCTATTGCTGTCTGATTGTCCCCCATCACATCTACACCTGTAGTCTCCTTATCACTTAACTAGAGAGAAAAAAACACACACACACACACACACACACACAAACACACACACACATTCAGAAGAAGTTATCTAGTACAGTGATGAAGTCTTAATTGTTGGTTCTGGTAGGTAATGGCCAAATGAAAAATCCCTCCAAATATCTTAACTTCATAGGTAGAGGGAAAGGAGGGGGCAGGCAGTGGTCATTGCAAAGTACACATTATCAAGGACTCAAGACCTCCTCTCTTTAGTACAATATTCAAGTGTGATTATATACCGCATGGTATATTATATGATTAATCAGATGCAAATGGATATACTGACAGAATGACCTATCGTTTTCTCAGAAAATTCAGTATTCCCATACTAAAGATGTAGTTTCAACAAGTGTCTTATTAGCACAGATTGCCTTACCAGAAGCGATATCAAATTTGGTTGTGGGTAGCCCTCTTCCCAAAATTCCATTCCTCCACTAGATTTCTATTCCTTGAAGGAAATAGAATAGGAAATATTGCAATGGAAGCAACTATTCAGATGAAATCACCATGGTGTGGAAAGTCTTTGGCTCAATAAGCCATATTTCTTGCATGCTTTAGGGAACCTTGTCTTAAATAGCATGCTGGAGCATATTGGATTATAGAAAAAGAGAATAAACAAGTTGCATGATTCAGTTCAATTCAAAAAATGTTTAAAATTAAAATCTAGTCATTTCCTCAGGGGATTTAGGACTTTGGCTGATAGACAAAGCAATTACTGAACAAACTTTGTTGTGTATGATGCAAAAAGGTTTAAAAATATTGTACGGTAATAATAAATATATCTCCTATACTGATTCATGTTTAATTCGTTAATATGTGCATAGAGGTGTATACATTCACACATTTTTAATTTAGAAAGAATTTAAGGTGGTTCCATAAGCATATACACAGAAAGGTGAAATAAATGTAAAATATTCCAATGAGGAAAGTGGCAGAAAGAAAATAGCAGAATAGCAAAAATAAGATGTCACAAGTGTTTAGTGCACCTGATGTGTGCTATAAATTTAGTGCAGATAGAAATAAAATTGACTCTAGACTATACAGCATCCTACCAAAGAAGAAAAACAAAGAAAAGCTGCTAAATTGTTAAAGAAAATAGTGAGTCACTCAGGCAAGGGAAGCAGGTAGGCTGACTGGAAATCCTCCCCTCTTTCTAGGCTCCTCCAAATCCAACCCCAAATCCTAACCCAGTCTCATCCACAGTTCTGCAGCAGATCAACTGCAACCCAACTATCCCCTGATTCCACCTCCAGTGGGCCACAGAGGTCTTCCTCTCCTAGACTTCCCCTCTCCACTCTTTATCTCTTCCCTGAGCTCCAGCAGGCACTCTCTGGGAACCTACAGGGCCACTATGACCAAGCAAGCAAAGAGGCTGACTTCCAAACTTTACCTCTTTCTCTGTTCCTCTAAATGCAATTCTGATTCTCATCCTCAGCTCCATAGCCGGCCTTTCTCTGTGGCATCTCCTTACTATCTACCCCCATTACCAGTAGACTAACAAAGTAAATCCTAGGGAATACCCTGCTTTCCTTTCTCTTGTGGTCCTCTTCAGCACCCTTCACATCCCATTCCCGTTCCTGCGTGTCAGCTCCCAATACCAGAAACACATTTTATCTGGAACCCTTGATGGCCACACCTATCAGAACCCCAGAAGAATTTCCTACCAGACAACACACAGCCACCACACTCTCCTAACCAGAGAGGAAACAGAAACAAAGGAACAAAGTGTCCATCCAACACAGACAAGACCAGTTTATCAATACCTGCAATTTGTATTCTTCCCAATCCCAAATCCATAGACATCACCACAAAAGGACAGTAACAGCCAGGATAATATGTCTCCACTAGAGCCCAGCAACCAAATGACATCAGGCCTTTGGAATTATAACACAACTAAAGCACAAGCAAAAAGTCATAAAATACTTTTATGAACATGACAAAGATCTTAAAGAAGAAAGGAATAAATACTTTAGGGAAATCTATGAAAACACAAATAAACAGTGTAAAAAAAAATAAATAAAACAGTTCAAGACCTGAAAGTGGAAATAGAATCACACAAAGAAAACCCAAACTGAGGGAAATCTGAAAATATAGTTTAAGACTCAAATAGGAATGTCAGATCAATCCTCACCAACAGAATACAAGAGTTGGAAGAGATAATCTTAGGTATTGAAGACACTGTAGAAAAAATGGATGCTTCAGTCAAAGAAAATTTAAATCTAAAAAAATCCTGACAAAACATTCAGGAAATCTGGGGCCCTATAAAAAATGACCAGAGCTAAGAATAATAAGAATATAGGAGATGAAAGCCAGATCAAAAGCACAGAAAATATTTTTGACAAAATCACAGAAGAAAATTTCCAAACCTAAAGAAAGAGATGCCTATAGGTACAAAGATCATAGAGAACACCAAATGAAATGGACCAGAAGAAAACTGTTGCCTCTGAACATAATAAAAACACTAAACATTTAAAACAAAGAAAGAATATTAAAAGTAAAAGATCAAGTAACATATAAAGACAAACCTATTAGAATTATAACTGACTTCTCAATGGAGATGCTAAAAGCCAAAAGTACCTGGGAAGGTGTGCTTTAGAATCTGCAAGAACACAGCACAGATGTCAGCTTAAATTACTATACCCAGCAAAACTTTCAGTCACATTAGATGGAGAAAAAAGGCATTCCATGATAAAGCATTATTAAGCAATATCTGTCTTCAAATCCAGCCCTAAAGAAGGCATTAGAAGGAAAACTCCAAACTAAAAGTGTTAACTATACCCAACAAAGCACAGAAAATAATTAAAGACCAGAAAATCAAAAGGGGCCTACACACAAACACACACACACCACCACCACCACAACCACCACCAACAAAACAAAACAACAAGGAAATGGATTCAGCAAATACTGTTCATTGATATTTCTCAATATCAATGGTATCAATTTACCTATTAAGAGATACAGGTTAATAGAATGGAGGGTAAAACAGGATCCATCCTTCTGATGCATTCAAAAAACATATCTTAACATCAAGTACAGATATCACCTCAGGATAAAAGGATAGGAAAAGATATTCCAATCAAATAGACCTAAGAAGAAAGCTGGTGAAGTCATATTTATATATGACAAAATAGACTTCAAACCGAAGCTAATCAGAGCAGTAGCTCATTAAGTCAATGATAAGCAGACTACATTACCCATTTGCTCAACCATGTTAATTGTAGCCCTAGTCATAATAGCCAAAATCAGAAACAATCTAGGTGTCTTGTCGTCCTGTGGCTTCTGGCAGGGCTTAGGCCTTGTTTGGTACTCTCCCAGGAAGCTAGGGCCGTGTCAGTCACCAAACTGGAACTGTACACTCCTCTGTTGGAAGATGTGGGCTACATCAGGTTCCAGGCAGAAAAAGATGAAACATGGATGGGTCTGTGCCACAGGATATCCTGGAGAGTCAGGAGAAAAGATTTTCTCCATTGCCAAGTATTACAATTCTTTTAGCTAAGCAGACATGAGGATTAGGGTAGTCTTAACCCTCTCTGTCATGCAGCAAAATTTTATTGCTTTTTTAGATAAGATGGCAGTGCCAGGCAGGGAAGCTTCAAGGAACTCTGAGTTCCTGGACCAAGCCAAGCAAATTTGGGAGTCCAACAACATGTTTTGGGTGAATCTGATGGCTGCTTCTAGAACAGCCAGCAACTTGCCACTGCTGCAGATGAGCCTATGGTGAGCGGTTTGGGTGCAGGGAAATGGGAAGTTTTGAGAACATGATCTAGGTGACCAGTGGTAGTGATTGAGATGCAAGCCTGGCTAGGCAGCACTGGCAGCGATGCTCCAGGTGCTCAAAGATGAGTCCCTGCTGCTGGGGATAAGAGATCTGGCTAGGCAGGCAAAGTCAACAATGAATTCATTCTTTCCAAGCCCAAAAGAAGCAGCTGAGTCTCAGACAGTCATGGTGTAGGAATGGAGAGAGAGAGAGAGAGAGAGTGAGTTTATTTCATGAATAGAGGCATTATAAACCTTGAGCAGTGGGGAGGTGTTTTGGAGGTGAATGTATTTGATTCACTGAGTCTAAGAAGGCCAGGAATACTTCATTTACATGTAGTATAACAGACCTATCATAAAGGGAAGGCAGTGCCCAATTATCCTATGGGCAGTGGGAGTAGGGAAAGAACTCCTGGTACAGTTAGAGACATGGACAAACGTCATTGGCTGAAAGTCAAGGCACCAAGAGATCTCATTAGTATGGGCAGGTGTTTTCAGATGATTATTGGGTGGGTTTCTTATCAGTAAAAGGGTTGAGCCTGTATCTTTCCTGAGGGCTGTGACAATCTTCAGATAGAGAGTGTGGGGTTAGGGTTTCCTCAGATCAGGCAGAAAAAGGAACCCCGTTGAGAAAAGGGAGTCCATCATTTAGCTCCAAGCTCAGGGGCTTTCTGGTAATGCCAGACTTCAACCTTACCAACAGACTCCAACAGTGTCCCTCAACAGAAGAATTAAAGAAAATGTGGTACATTTGCATAATGAAAGATTACCTAGCCATTAAAGAAAATTTAAGTATATAGTCAGAACTAAAAAAGAATCATTGAGGTACCCCAGACATAGAAAGACAAATAAAGCATACATGCAATTATATGTGGATATTAGTTGTTAGGTCAATGGCAACCAAAACGTAATCTATGGAACCACAGAGGTTGTGTATAGAGTGAGACTAGGGTATACAGATAGATCTCATTAGAAAAGAAAAATACAAAATAGTTGCTCAGGGATGGATGGGTAGAATAGAACAGGAGCATCAGTTGTGAAGGGGGAATGCAGAGTGGGATTAGAGAAGGTATATGGGGGAGAGACAGCTAAAATTAAGGGCCATATTAGTGGTAGTATTGAAACTAAATATAATATAAACTTTCTAATATATATATATACATATGTGAAGGCAATATAAGTGAAATTGCCCAATAATGGGGGAGACAGATTCCTCACTGGCCATTTCTTGTCACCTAATTAAGATTCTAGTACTATGATTGGGTTACATATGATTGAGCTGTTGGCCAAAAGGTTCCGATGGTCATCCCCCCAAAAAACAAGGCTATTGCCAAGACTATAGGTTGCTCTCCACAAACTGATGGCAAGACCTCATTGCTGAAGACAACATCTAACTAACTCATTTAACTTGGAGAAATCAAACTGGTGCCTATATAGAGCCTTCACACCTATATTCTAGAAACTTTGGTACAGACAGGTACTCTGCAGGCCATGAAAAGAGAAACGAGCTAGCCACAACCCCTTTGATCTACAATGGTGTCCTACCTGCAAGATATGCCAGTGGTGGCACAAACCAATATCTGATTTGACTTAAGGCCTACTCCATGAGATCAAATTCATTCCCAAAACTGCTTGGATGATCAAGAACCTAAAGGACCCTGGGTAAAACCAAATAGTTAAAAAAATAGCAATAATATGACTCCTAACAACATTCTGCTATTCTCATAGATTAATGACTTACTCAGCCACCATCAGAGCAGCATCCTTCAACAGCAGCTGGGAACAAATGCAAAAACCCACAGCCAGACATTACACGGAGAGTGAGAGACCTTGGCACACTCAGCCCTAAAAGGAATGTTCATATCAAACCCCTCCACATAGATCTCATGGATGATGAAGCAGAAAGGGTATAAGAAACAGGGAATGGAGGACACACAAAAAATTAAGGTGCACTAAGTCAACATGAACAGAGCTTGTATGAACTCAGAGACTGAGGCAGCATGCACACAGCCTACATGAGTCTCTACCAGGTCCTCTTTTTTTATGTTTATTTATTACTTCAAGTTACATCTCCTTCTCAGTCCCCTTCCTTCACTCCTTCCAGCCCCACCCTGTCTCCCTCTCCCCCTTCTCCCAGAACTCATAATTCCTTTTTTTAATGATTAGGCCACAATTATGAAAATTATAAGGTATAACATATTTCCAATGCCCAGTCCATACATATTTGGCAACTGAATTAATATTCTATTATCTATCTATCTCCATGAGTTTAATGTTCTATACCTAACTCAGTTTCCTCTAACTTGCATTACCAACTTAAAGATATCTTCTTAGACCTAGAACATCCTTTTAATTCCTAAACAACTTAAAATTTAACTGTGAGACTATAACTATCTAGTCTTCAACCACATCAGAGACCTGAGAAAGATAAATATATCTGAATAAACAGGAAGTGCAGAGCCAGCAGCTTCCAAAACTAGTAAATGACAGTTGCTATCAATGAACCAAGATTTCACATTGCATTTTTAAGAGTTACCTAGGTACAATACCTTAAGAAGGGTTAACCTTAATTTTTTATCCATATACAAAGATCAATACTGATGTAGCCAAATACAATCTTAATTTTTGTATCAGTATACAATGATCAATACCAATATAGCCAAATATAACCTTAATTTTGTATCAATATACAAAAATATAAAAGCATATTCAATAATCTGCCCCTTTTTCTTTATCATTCCTATATTATGTCTATATCCCATTCTTTTAAGTCTTTCCCCCATACATAGAAGAGAAGAAAGGATAGAGAAAAGAAAAAGAGAGAAATCCCTGGGTCTAATCTCCAAAACCTATTTAACAAGATCCCTTAAAAACTTATAACCAATCCCCCTAAATAACAACAAACATCTATAACCCATCAAATGACCAAAGCAGGTGGCAATCACCCACCCCACCTTCTGGGAATGGACATCACATCACTCTCTTAAAATTACTTCCTGCTGATTTGGGACATAGGAAACATGTTTGGGGCCCAAATAAGAATGCAAAAATGGTTCAGCAAGTTAAAAGTAACATTTGATATTTAGTCCTTTTGTGCTCAGCTATTTAAATGTCCTAAGAAGTTTATAGTGAGAGGCTGAACTTTAGAGTTTTACTGAAGTCCTGGATGGAACAGTGTGTGTGGCTGAACCATCTTAGTTAGCCATTTTGAAATTTTCTAGTTGTGGATTTTTGAGGAAACAGCTATTGAGGAAGTCTTCAAGGCTGGATCATCTGGGATGCTTGTCTTCTTTGGTGTCTGGTCCCTTTTTAAAAATTTTTTTAGAGGTTTCAGTTGTTCAGTTGTGCCTGGACTCCATAGATGGATCTTTTTAATCTCTTGGAAAGATAAGAACAGAACCCTGTTCTAATCCTAACTCTATGACACTACTTTTTTTGGGCAGATAATATTTTTCCTAGAGCAAATTGGGTGGGTTTTTTGACAATATAAAAAGAATTATCTTCCAATGGAGATTTAAAAAATTCTTTTGCTATTTTAGAACTAAATTTACCTGGGGTGGGGGAGCAACTAAAGCTTAAAAATTATAATAAAATAAAATATAAAATTCTCAAATGATAATTTACCAAAGACATATTTGTCATACTGGCATGAAAGGAAAAGAGGTCTTAATTCAGGTTAGAAAGTTAGACTGCAGAGTGCCACATAGCTCACATACTCTTGGATATCAACTTATAAGTTTGTTTCCTTTATATAAAGGATGTTTTCATTGTTTGTCTTTAAAAAGGCAGTTAAGAGGCTTAAAAGGTTGTTAGTAAATTAAGGGTTACTACAGTTCAACCTGGTTTTCTAAACTTCTAAGACCTGAAATAATTTGGAGCTAAGGTAAAGTATTTGAGAAAGGTGGTGCTAACCAATGCTTTTAACTCCAGCAGAGACAGGAGGATCACTATAGAGTTAGTTGTCTTTTAAATTCTAAAGTTACAAAGAACAGGGTGGTGAAGGTGCACATTTTTAATCTCATCATTTGAGAGGCAAACATCCTTAATCCCAACACACTGGAAACAGAAACATACAGATCTCTGAGTTCAAGGCCAGCCTGACACAGAGTAAGCTTCAAATAGAGAAAAATTTAGATTCAGAAATAGTTGTGTACACCTTTAATTCCAACAATTGGGAGGCACATGCCCTTGATCCCAATACTTGGAAGGCAAAGGCAGGCACATAGGATTTGCAATGATTTAAGTTTAAAAGCAACTCGCAAAATGCATGCTGAAATTCAAAGTGAATTGTCCCTTGTGATATCAAAATATATACTTAAATGTCAGTTTAGTGTTTTTATGGGACTCCTCAGCCTGTGAATGAGGCAGTCTCTGATACTTATGCCTTCCCTTGGGTTCTTTTTCTTCTATTTGTTTGTCCAATTCTGATGTTTTAGTTTTTGTTTTATCATATCATATTATATTTATTATAGTGTATCATATTACCATCCTTTAGTAGCCCATTTTTTTTCTAATACAAGACAGAAAGGAAGTGGATCTGAATGAGAGGGAAGGTAGGGAGGAGCTGGGAGGAGTAGAGGGAGGGGAAACTGTAATCAGGATATGCCATGTGAGAAAAAAATATCTATTTTCCGTAAAAGGGAAATAAAGAAAGATAAAATTCATGAGTAGGCTGGGGAAATGGAAACTAATAATTATTTAGCAAGGATCCCATTTATTCCCAACATAGCCTACTGAAATGGCCTGGATTCTTATTTTTGGAATTAGAAACGTGGTGTTGAAAATGTTTAAAATAAACATTGTAAGTTGCTTTCATAGCTATAAGTCTAACCCAAGCTTAACCACCAAAGACCATTCTGTTTCCCTTACTGCAAGACATCTTCACATAATATCAAAGAAAGTCTGGGCCTGAGAAAACAAGCACATTGAGAGGCATGCTCTCCTCTTTGTGGGTGGCTTCCAACAGCAAACACCAGATTTCCTCAGAAACCACATCCGCTTGCCCACACACCCACTGACCATTTCACCTTCACATGGAAGTCAAAGTGAAGCAGGTGTTTTCATCTACTCCTTCTCAACACATGTGCAGCCATCTTGATGGAAGGAAAGAAATTAAAGAGCAGAAACCAAGGCAAATTTCTACAGAAAGTTTTAAGTAAGCTATTTTTCAAAAAGATAAATACTGAAGGAGTATGGTAAAGTGTATTTTCCTCTTCTAAAGATGTCATGAAGAGGCTTTCTCTTCAATTGCCTCCTAATTACTAGCCTCCCTGGCAGTGAATTACCCTATATTAATTAACTTTATTTACTGCTGTTGGCAGAGTGACTGTAGAGTAAATCAAGCAATTAACAACCTCCCATATTACACTCAGAAGAGAGGTAACGAGACGCCAAACAGATTAACTTCTTTTCTTTCTGTTCTATGCAGGGTCTCCCTTCTCGGGGTGTTGACCTTTGTGCTATGACTATTATGGGAATTTGGTCAGCATGGGTGGAGTTTTGAGGTCCCATCAAGAGGAAGGTTGTGGGCATAGCAGCTTGGATGAGCAAAATTCTCAGTGGGAGGAGCTAAACGCCTTAATTCCAACACTAAGGATAGACACAGGATGCTCCATGGAACAGGAAATGGGGATGAGCAGAGCTGCCGTGGTTTCTTTCCTTATAACTGTCCTTATATCTTATGTTAATGGTGATGGGAGGAAGATCATCTTATTTCTAATGGTTCAGGTTGCTGAAACAAAGACACACTTAGATATCTAGAAATCTTCTGTTGGATTTATTAAGTCTACAATAAGTGGTCTAGATAGAGAACTATGTGACGTTCGGAAAAAAAATCGCCCATTTTCAGAAGAAAAAAATGCTTATTTTCTGCAAAGGTCTCTCTCAGGTGGATGAAAATGGTCTTTATGACGATACACTAATTCAGTAAAGTGCCTAAGTCACCCAGTGGCACCCTCAGTTTTTTGTAGGTCTGTAAATGTCTAAAGCTTTCCTCTTGGCCCAACATATAAGTCCAAATGCAAGTACAAGTATCACATAGAATTGTTATATTTGTTGAACTTTGCATTGCTTTATTAAAAAAAACTTTCTGTTTTCTTTTCTCTGGCATGTCTTTATCTGGTTACCTTACAATGCTGGCAAGTGTCCTGCTAAAGGTGTTTTGTTTTCTTGGGAGAAGGGACTCTACCCCTGTTTGTCTTGACTATTTGCATTTTATAAAGTTCAGGGTGGCATTTGAAATGAGCTAATTCTTGACATTGATTTTATGATCAGGCATATGTTCATTCCTGGATCCTACAGTGCCCTTAGCCAAATATATGTCCAATCATTTTCAAGTCCTCTTATGTGACACTACTGGCTATGTGATCCCCAGCAGCTAGAGATCACTTTTTATGCTAGTGAGTACTCTTTATCTTCAAAACTAATGAAGCCACATCCTTTCATTTTTATCCTGGCCAACTGGCTGTGAACTGAGTTGTCCCTGCAGACAACAACCCTCTCCCTGTGCTTGCTGAATTCCTTGTTTCACACAGGATGGCTCTTACACTCGCAGAACTCTAATACCATGAATCTCATTAGTCCAAAGAACTCCCACACAAAGATCACACTCTCAGAAAGACACAGGTGAAATGCTGACTTTGGCTTGAGGTCTCTGTAGCCTATATAGACTAACTAAATAGCATTATAGACCTTTGAAATCTGATCTCCAGTGGTGGGTAGATGGCTTGGTGGGTAATGTGTGTATTGTACAAGTGTGGAGACCCAACTTTGAATGTTCAGAACCACATAAAAGACTCCATCTGAAATCTCAGTGTTCCTTTGGTGATATGGGAAGCACTGTTTGAAAATACATATACTCAGGGTTGGACAGTTTGAGCCTTAGAACCTGAGCTTTTTTCATATGCTATTTGACCACAGTCTTGGTAGACTAACACAGCAGAGACCTCTTACATCACAGAGGCCAGAAGTCAGAAGTCAGCTCAGCAGGGCTAAAGCCAAAATGGCAAGGCAATACCTTTTTCATAACTTGTTAATTATACATTTTTTCAGCAATGTAATGAAAAAATATATTCTCATAATGGAATATTGTGCAGCAATAAAAATGAACAAAGTCCCACTATATATAATATTGTAATGATGCAATATTATGTAAATATATCTTACATTCTAAGAGGCTGGAACTTTTACTGGACCTCCCAGCCATACTTAACAATGTAGCATGAGGAAACTTAAGATTAAAGACCTCTGTCCTAAGGTATGCTCATCCTGTTTGTTTAACCTGTCTTTAAGAACACAGTGCATGAACTAACCTTACTTGCTTTGGACTTCCCATGTAATCAATGTTTATAACCTAAGCTAATGCAAAGACGTAAGGTTAGAAATTTACATCAGGTGTATGAAACTTATGGATTCTAGGCCAGTGTTCTACTCAACAGTTTGCTGGGGATTCTGAGTCACGTTGGGTTCAAATGAGTTCCTTATCTTCCTTTTCCAAGACCCAGGTGAAGACTGCTTGCCTAGGTACAATTGGGTTTCTTCCAAAATGTATTCTCTCTCTTAAAAAATGCAACACTAAAATCCATCATCAACCTATTCCTATAACATAATAGGTAGTTAAATGTAAAGAAAAAAGAATATATATATATGTGTATGTACACATGAATACAACATATATCATTCACACATATATACAATGCAATATATACACATATATAGCATATAATATTGTAGGTGCACACATACATAGCATATAACAAATATAGACACATATATAGCATATAATATTACGTAATTTTAATATTATTTACTATATAACATTTGCACACAAACATATATATCATCACTTTTGGATTATTGAATTGCATGGTGGTAAGTTTGAAATTGCATAAATTCCACTTTTCTGACTTTAATAGGAAAATGTCCCTATTCCTACATTTTTGGTTTTGGTTGTCCTTCCCACAAGAGTCTTGCTGTGTAGTCCAGGTTGGCCTCAAACTCGAGTTCTTCATTTACTAAGATTACAGATGCATGTTGCTATGCCCAATCCCCCCACTTCCATAGAGTATGGTTAGTCAATCTATTTTCATAATTTAAAAATTAAAGAATATTAAGATTTAAGGCTAAGAATTTGAATATCATTTTTGGACTATTCCATGAGTTTGATAAAAGTTTTTTATCAATTTCAAGAGATTACTAATTTTGAAATTTTGAATTCATTTTATAGAATTATATATCATTGTTGTTTGGAGAATGCCATGTGTAACAATTGCTTGATATTTTTACCTATTGTGTGATAAAATTTTATAATGGTTCATAAGCTCTGAATAAAGATGTTTGGTATAAATAGGATAAAGAGCTTGATGTTAATATATTGAAATCCCATTATTCTTACTTACTATCTTCTTGTCCAATTTTACCTTTGTTTTAATGTTAAAATGGTGACGCTTCCAGTTTTAAAGTATTAATCTGACATACTGGTAGATTTTCTCTGAATGTTCTTCATTGTTTCTGTATTATTGAGTTTTGTCTTTTTTTTTGAGTTTTTTTTTTTGAGTTTTGTCTTAGATCTGTCTTTATAGTATTTAGTATAACTTGCTTTATCATTCAGGTTAGTTTATAAATAATCTCACTCAATTACGATTACACATTTTGTTTTTATTCCCAGAAGTTAAAGCTCAGTCTTAATTCATCCCTTCATTCTTGCTGCTTCCTGTCTTCCCTGGTTGCCTTTCATTATATAGGCTATATTTATATGGAAAGTTGAGAACTAAGGTGATCCCCTTGTGTGAGATGGGAGGACTCACAGATACTTGAAGCATCTTTCCAGGGCAATATCATCGAAGTAGTGGGGCTAAAACACCTGTGGCAACTTGACCTTTCTGTTCAGGTTCTTCATCAGAGGTATTCTGAAGCTCTATAGTGTGATATTACAGTTTGGGAGTTCTTGAAAGTGTTTCCTTCTATACTCTTGATTTATCAAAACAACAAATAAAGAGGTATGAGGCTTTTAGCCTCTTCCAGAGAGACTTCAGGACATTTCACTTGTTCTATTCTTTCCCCTTTATTTTTGTAGTCTTTGCTAATGCATTTTTTTTTTTTTTTGCTGTTTTGTGTGTACTAGTAAAAGCATAGCAACATTATCAGCTTCAATTTTAAATACACACACTTCTCTGAAACATGATTTATGATCTTAAGACTTAATTCTGTTTTATATTTAGAGGACTTATCATTCCTTCTATCCTGTAGCTGTTCCGTTCTTTGGGTCTAGATTTTTTTCAGCATGTTATTTATTTACAAGTAACATTTTTTCTAAAAAAAAAAAAAAAAAAGAAGAAGAAGAAGAAGAAAAAGAAGTACACATGGGCTTTAATGCTTTCTAGGCAGTTAAATATTTGCCAAGAAAACTTGAACGATATAATTAATATCTTTATTCATTTCCTTGACATTCTGTAAGTTTTCTCCATTCCCCTTTGCTTTGTTGTTATTTAAAAAAGAATTCCGAGGCCAGTCAGACTATTATTTAAATGACAGCATGAATTAGAGCTCCTGACTATCAGAAACAAAGGACGATTCTGACAAACTTAAGAAAACTAGATTGACTGAAAGGATTATGTTACATAATTGAAAGAAGAATTGAAATCCAGCCTGTGAGAAGGTCAGAAACTAAAATAATTACAGATGCTACCTGTATCTTTCTCGGAAGAAACTATTAAAGTGGTTTACCTCAAAAACTTCTAGCAATACTGTTTTCTTCAGGCATCCTTTCCTAGGAGATAGTGTCAGAGTTGTCCCCAACACAGTATCAAACAGCATTGGCCCTCATTGTTCAGCTTTGACAGGCTGAGATTCACCAAGGTATAATGGAGAACCCCCAGAAGTTAAAAAAATAACAAAAAAACAAAAAACACTGAGCACTGAAAGACAACTTGACAGGTGCTTGCTGGAGTACCTTGAACCTTTAAAAATACTTTTATTAATTCTTGGAAAGTTTTATACCACATTATTTTGATAATAGTCTTCCCTAATTCCTCCTCCTACCTCGTCTCCCTTACCACATCCTCAACTCCCGCACCACAACTTTCTGTTCTAAAATAATAATAATAATAATAATAATAATAATAATGATAATGATAATAATAAATAATCTACTAACCATAGTTTGTGCTCCTTGTATACTCGTGGATGTGGGATCTCCAGTAGAGCATGTTCAACCTACCATGAGCTGTCCTAATGAAGAAAACTGAGTCTTCTTCCCCATTATTTTTCAGAGCTCCTCAGTTCAGGGTGGAAACTTGTAAACTCCTTCCCTCTGTACACTTCAGACTTGGCTGAATTGTTTATTCAGGCCTTGTGCAGGCGACCACATCTCCGTGTGGTGCAATCATGTCCTGTGCAGGGGACATTGTTTCACTTTCACTCCAGTTCTTGTGCTCCTACAGTCTTTCCACCTGCCTCCTCTGTGGTGATTCTTGAGCCCTGGGAAGGGGCTGTGATACAGATGCTCCATTTGTGGTTGGACACTCACTCTCCGCATTTTGATCAGGGTGAGTTTCTGCATTAACCTTCGTCCACTGCACAAAGAAATTTCTCTGATTTCTTAATTAATCTATGGGTAGGGGTACAGATTTAGTGAGCATTTTGATACTTTTTTTCATTTAACAAAATAGTAGGTTGACTCCTGGGACCTACGAGCTTACCAAATCTTAGCCAGATTTACAGAGCCAAACATGGGTTTCTACCTATAGAGTAGGCCTTAAATTCAAGCAGAAAGCAGTAGGTTACCTAATAACAATCATGCCATTATTGTACCCTTGGATGTGTCTTAGAACACTGATTATTATTGTAGTTGATAGTTTTCTCGAATTAGCTTTCATAGCACCATTCAGTACTATGAAATCTAGCCATCAACAAGGGAGCTTTCTGGTCATTACCAACCTGATTTTTCATGTCCTGTGACTAATGTCTTCAGGGATGGGGTCTTACTGTAGTAGGGACTTAATAACTATGGCAATGGATTGTTTTTGTTTGAGAGTCTCCCAGACGTGTTTGGCCAACAACCTGATTAGTATTATCCCACATCTGGTATTGGACTTTTTTATTTGTCAATCCATGGCTAATGAGATAAGTGTAATATCTTGTAAATGTTAACTACAGTTAAACTATTTTTTAAAAAATATATCTTTAAATATTTAAATAATAAATAATTTTAATTAATAATATTTTATAACATACATGTCTTTAATATGTATATATATTATATAAAAAGTCAAATATATATTTGTATATATGTTACACTCCAAAAGGGGCGAGATCCCAGCCCATCATGTTCTACTTCTGATTGATTATCAATTTTATTTTAATTTCATTTTATTTAAAGACTTCCTTGAACAAAGAACTCTTCTGATTTCTTTATGTATTCTACTCTTCCATCTCTACCTGCTTAAACCTCTCCTCATCATTCCCCATTCCTCCTTCATATCCCCTGTGTTTCACTGCCCCTCTTAAGATCTTCTTTCTCTCCACACCACTGATCTATTTCTGGTTTTCTGTATTCTACAGGTATCCCTGGTTAAACTCTCAAAGTTAAAGAATCAATGCACACACTGTTGGTGAGAATGCAAATTTGCACAGACACATACGGTGGTTCTTCAGAAAATTAGAAACACATCTACCACCATGTGACCTAACTATACCATGCCATATACCATTGGACTCTACTTACTACTACAGATCACCTCTTTATCTTAATGTACATAACTCAATCATATATTCTGTATCCCTTTGTCCAAATAAAGTAACATATTCACAGATGCTAGCAGGTGAGTGTTGGGATAAAAAGGACATTATTCAGCCTGTGACAGTATGGAACATTAAGATTAATGAAACCCATTTTTCTATTTTCAGTGGTTTTCCAAAACTGATCTACTTATAGTCTAGAATTGTGTCAGCTACTTTTGAATTGCTGTGAATAAAATATCTGACACAATAACTTAAGGGAAAAAAGATTTACTTTGGCTCATAGGTTTAGTCTATCACAGAGGGGAACACATGCTAATGGTCAGTGTAGAGGCTCCTCACATCACAGGACATACAGAGAGTTCTAGAATCAGGCTCAGGCTGTAATTGTCAAAGGTCAGCCCCCAGTTGCTAACTTCTCTCTGAGATCCATTTCCTAAAGGTCCCACACCCTCCCAAAATCCTGACTCATGCTAGGGAACAAATCATGAACCTATAAAAATGTTTCTGATTCAAACCGTCACAAGGATCCAACCCAATATTTCACAATGCACGTGGCCACCACCTGTCTTCATGGATTTCTCTGGTGCAGAACAACTTCCCAGTCCTACAGATAGATAGTTTCCTCTCCTTTATTTTTCTTGTCCTTTCTCCCAGTGTTACCCATTTCTCTTTTCAATACATTCTGCTATATCTTGTTTAATTTAGGTTCTTCTGCCTCTATTTTCTCCCTTATTTTATTATTTGTGTCTACACTTCAGAATGTGATTGTTTCACATTCTATTTAACATACCAGACATTTTCCTGAAGTTTCTTTTTCATCCTGCAGTAGATGTTGTGGGAGCAATGCTCCTTCTCTGAGTCATGGGAGATTTCTTCTGACTTTGTTCTCAGTGAAATGTTCAGATGTGCTGCAACGTAGCTGTACTGGGTAGGTGTTTGCCAACACACACATACTCTTCCCAACATATGTCCACAGTACTGGTGGAAGAATCAGTCTCTTAGCTCAAGTGGTAAAAAGTGTGGGTCTCTGAATCCAAGAAGAGGCTGAAAGAAGAAAAAATGTTACCTGTCTGATGCTATGTGATCTTTCTGAGATGAAATATGAGTAGATATTTACCTCCATTTCCTTTGTTCTTTATGGTTTCAGAAAGTCCCTAAATTTCTAGAAGTCCAATGCGCTATCCATTGCGCCACAGAGCCTACATAAAGTCCCTAAATTTCTGTGAGAAGACCTACTCTTAACAGTCTGTATTGATGGGGTGGTCTTTTTCTTGGTCTAAGACTTGTATTGGCTTACTGACTCAGGGATAAAAGTCCAAATACAAAAGCCATCCAATGTAGAGGAGGTGTTTGGAGCAGGGAACTAGCCAGTATTACATAGGAAGAAAACTGATACAGGCTCACCACAGAGCTCTGGATATTTCATGTGTTTATAGCTCTATCAGCCTGTGGGGAATCCAGATATGAAAACAATGTGCTACATGTGAGAGAATCCTCAGTTTTCAGGCACTGTTGATCCCCTCATCTCAAAGCAAACTTTACAGTTTAAGAATAGTGCTGGTTTAGAGATGTCTACTATAGTAGGAAAGAATTGAGTTCAAATTCTGCCATGTGCCTATAATTACAGTTGAGTCTGTGATTGGCCACATGTATTATAATGTTTCCAAAAGATTATGTTGGGACTAAATAATTCCTACTGCTTAGTGAAGCTAGAGTCATCATGAAATAATACCACAGTCCGGTACTTGTCTTTATAGTGAGGCTGATATAAGCAGACCTGGTGCCGTGACATTTGTACGAAGGGTAGTGCACTTGCAAATAGGATGGTATGTAACAGCGGCAACCTCTTAAACCATGTTTCCATAATTTTCTGTTATACTTGATTCAATCTCATTATGTGTCCTTTATGGCCCTAGAAAACACACATACACACACGTGTATTTTGCACTGTTCCCTATATGTTACTAATGTACACTCTACAATTCTTGTGAAACTATGAAGTCACATGATGATACATTTCTGGAAACAGTATGTTCTTAAGTAACATGGGTAGTGCTGGCTCAGCCACATGCAAATATGAAACTTAGAGGTGGCTTTTCCCTCTCTGGAGGTCTAGTTCTGCATCTGTCATATGGGTTTCCTGAAAGAACTTAACTTAAAGATTGTAAATTAGCTTCCCAATGTGTAACTGGTAGCCATTAAATCTCAAATTGTTAAAATGTAAAACTGGTATGCTTTAGCACACATGTCTATGAAAATTGTTGCTACAATTAGGGTGATATGTGCACCCACAATCCCTTCTATTGCAACCTCTCTCACTCATTCCTCTCTGCCTCCATCTTTTCCCCAGCCAACTGCTGCTAATTTTATGTCACTGTAGATTTACTTGCATTTTCTGTAGTTTTGTCTCTGGCTTCTTTCTTTCACCATAATTTTGGGATTCATTCATATCAGCAAAGCCTTCATCAGCTCCTCCTTTTTCACAACTGAAGTCCAATTTATGTTTTCTTTCTTTTATAGAGAATGATCTTCATGTCCCAGTGAAATGAAAGAAAGAACCAAATTGAGATCACAAAGGTTTTTCTCTTACATGTTTTTCTGGAAGTCATGTGGTTTAAAATTTTACATGTACATCTTGTGTGAGTCCATTGTATAGCTATTACAGGATGTCACAGAAATTTATAAAGAACAGAACTCTGTTTCTTTTCAAAGTTATTGACGTTTTCAACCATTTTGCCAACTTTTTCCTCTGTTCTACTGAGTTTCCTCTCCAGGTCTCAGGCTGAACTCATCTGCTTTCTTTTGTGCATCTTATTTGAGGTCATTGGCTATTTTTACAATTAAATTATTACTGAAATATTTACTTACTAATTTATCTATTTCACAATCATCGAATTTAGGAGCTGAGAAATTATAATCTTTTTTAATTTATTTTTTATTTCTTCAAGTTACATCTCAATCGCAGTCCCCTCCTTACTCCCCACTCCAGTCCCATCCTCCCATTCTCTTCCGCCTCAACCCACCCAACCCCTTCCTTTTTCTTTTTTTTTAAGTTTAAGGTATATCTTTTCCCCCCAACAGCTCCCCATTTCAGTCCAACAAATGGCTCTTTCTCTTATAATAATAAATACAATACAAAACAACAGAGGTAATTAGGCCACAGTTATGAGTGTTATATGGCTTAGCATACATTCCCAATGTCCAGTCCATATGTATTTGGCACCTGACTTTAACATTCTACTATCTAACCATCTCCATGAGTTTAAAGTTCTATATCTAACTCAGCTTTCATACTAACTTGCATCACAATTTTAAAAACATCTTCTTAGATCCATAACACTCTCTTGATTCCTAAACAACTCAAAATTTAACTATGAGACTCTAGCTATCTATTCTTCAACACCTCAGAGACCTGAGAGGGATAAATATATCTGCTTATGTAGGAAGTACAGGGCCTGCAGCTTCCAAAACTAAGAAATGACATATGAAATTATAATCTTTTGGGGAAGTCATGTTGCCTTTTCATGGTTCTCTATGTTGTAACTTGTGCAACTATTCATTTTAATATCACATTTGGCTTTATTGGGAGACTTTGTTATGGAACAGCTACTTTTGAGATAATTATGAGAATAGGAAAGAAATGAGATAAAGTAAGTGGGTAGGAAAAATTGAGGAGAAAGAAATTTAAATAAGCCAAAGAAAAAAATGAGTTTATAAATAAAATGAATTTGAAGTGCTACAGTAGAAAGAAAAATGTGAAAATTATGCTAAAAGGAAGAAGAAAAAACATGAAAGGATAGAAAATAGATTCCCCAATAATGAAAAAACAATGTGCAAAATTATATGAATATATAAAATGCTTAAAACTTAGTTTATGAAAAACATGGTAAAGTAAAATTATTGCTATAAGGATAGTAAAAAGTAAAAAAATGATGGACAATAGACGCAAAGAACAAAAGGAACCAATGGATTATTGTAATGGCTTTGTTCTGAATCCTTGCAAATTGGAATGTGCTTGTTATATTCATGGCATGGTAGGGTTGTTGAAGTGGAGAACTCTTATCTTTCCTATGGTTTATGGTGCTCTTAAACCTGGGTTGGATGTTGGACAAGGGGCTGATGTCTAAGAGAGCCATGTTCAGTGTTTAGTGTCCCCTCTTTTCTTTCTTTGGTTTGAGCTCTGATTGGTGTTAGGGAAATAGCCTATTAGTTACACCAGCATAAGATGGACAGAGGAAGGTGTTTCTAGTAACTGGAGTTGCCTGAAAGCAGGGAGTTTTCTGATGACTGGTGCTAATATCTGTGAAAGAAATCCCTATTCATGAAGTCTATGAAAGCAGTATGTTAATAATTGTTCTCTATCATAAAAATTCTAGAAACCAAACAGATTTCTGTTTCTGTTCTACACAAATCTAACAATCACTTAGAATCTATTTTTCTTTCTTTTTTTTTTTTCTTAAAAGTATTGATTCCTCTCTTAAGCGCACAAGGTATCAAAGCAGGAAAAAACTTTGGTGTTTCTGCTTTCATTTTGTGTGTCCCCTTATTTTGGGTTAGAATTCTGCTTGTCACTTCATAGGCCACATTCATCACTCAAGGAATATCTACCTCCCTAACCTACCTCATCCTGCTTCAGACTGAAGGCACAGAGATCAGTAGGTCTCAAACCTGCAGATAAATGGGATTCCAAAAACAGCAAAACCTGGATGGACAGACCAACCTTTAGAGCAGGGTGATTATCCATGATGGTGAGGCTGCTTTGTGGAGCAGAAGTAGTTACCTGACAGTATCCCCATTGTTTTCCTCAAGTTATGACAGCATTAACAACTTCTCAGGCCATGTTGAAGAGTCAGAACTTAGACACTGATCAGCCAGACCACACCCTGACCAGGGCAGCTTAATCATTCATACCATTTGCTCTCTTCCCAGCTCCTTCTCTGTTTAAACGTAAAGTCTATGTCAGCTGTCCAAGATGAACTTGGAGTCACTGTAATTCCTTTATTAGTCTTTCTTGATGTATTGATTTAATCTCCTCTCTCTGCTTTTCAGCATTTCTTGTCTTTGTAATTGGCAAATTGTCACAAGTGACCAAGCTTAGTTTGTTGGAGCTGACAGAGCCAAGGCTTTTGCCTTAAAACTTGGATTTTACAGAGGACAGAGTCAGAGGAAAAGGTAATCCTAAGCTCTGAGGTGTGTCCTTCGTGTGGTAGTCAGGATGTCAGCCCCATATCTCTGAGCTCTGCCCTATGTTTAATGTTAATACCTCAATTGGTATTTATTGGCCACTCCTTTTGTACAGGCACTATATTAAGATGAGAGGATAATAAAAGGCAGAAGGAAAAGCCAGACTCAAAGAAAATGTAGAATGGTACCTCCAACCCAATCAACTTGACATCTGCATAGTCTCATCTTTCTGTACATATTCCCTAAGCAAGATAGTTACATATATAAAGAATTTCTCACTAAGGACTCACCCTAAAAAGACTATGATAGAATTAAAAGCAAGACTAATATATCAAACAATGATATTCTGTTATTTAAAAAAAATCTTTTAAAAATACTATTACATGGAAAGTCCCAGAGCGGTTCATGGTTGTCAACTGGATTCTGCAGGAAATTAATTTATGAGGCTAAATGTCACTGTATCCAGAGTGATCAGAGGAAACTCAGTGGGGAGCATAAGTCTTGAGCTTATGAGAGATTTCAGAATCCCATAAGGATGGACAATTTCAAAGCCTCCTAAGTCTTCCTTGGGAACATCCTACTCTCCAGATAACAAGCTGTTGGAGAAGGCTTGGCATTTTCCCTTGTGTTTGGTAGGGCATGCTGGAGTTTAAAATAAGAATCTCCAAGATGGTCTGTGGGTGATGTGAACAGCAACGTAAGCAGCCCTGTTATTATTAGGTACAGATCGTTTTAGGTTAGTGGATATGGCTGTTCTCTAAAAATGCAAAGTCTGAGTCACTGTATGGGCCTCTAATTTCAAGTGGTTGCCCTTCACAGATATATAGTCTAGCAATTCTCTGATTATTCCAAGGACCCTCTTGTACTTACAGCGGATTTGTGATCCAAAGAGGAAAAGCTGTCCTTTTGTCTTGGAATAGGGCAAGTGTCTGTGTGATTAATTTCTACTATAAGTTAAGGTAAATCAAGATCAAACTACTTGTCTAGTGATATTAAATGGATCCTCTTCTACAAGGGCACAATTACATGTGTTCATCTCCTAATGCCATCTAAGTGCTGAGAGATATGACAAACATACTGTTTTTCCAAAATAAAAATCTCCTTTGCCAATCAGATCATATGAAGTCTGGAATTACACCATCATTGACTCGTTTCTTTCATTTTCTCTCTCCCTAGGTTATTTGATGTACAAACAAATAAATCATGCTGAGCAGCTGAGAAGTCAGTCCTGCATGTACTGGTTGATTTGGGGAGGGAAAGTAGAAAGCGTCATGAGAGCAATATGCTATTTGTGAAACATCATTCCAAGTTAGCCTAAGAGAAAAATCCAGTGTCCAGAAGAGCTCACAATCCCGAGTCCTATTAGGCCCTCTAAAGAGGATGGATTGTAAGTCTTATTCCAGAAAGGCAGTGGGGAGTGAAGGCTGGATTCCTCTAGGAACTCCTCTCTCTGAGCATCTCTTTGGATTTTCTGCAGATTGCTCTTCCTGCCTTCCTCACTTGTGCCTTCACTTAGCGTTTGCTTCTTTTGGATATGGAGGGAGTTGTGTATACCTATGCTCATTTCTGTATTAGTATCTATGTCTACATCCTCCAAAAATCAGAGACTATGCTTTGATTCTCCTTTATCATCCCACTGACTAATAGCCATACAGGCAGTCATTCAGACTAATACTTTCTTCATCAGTTAAAGGTTTTCACAAATCTTAAAGGACATAGAGACATGGGGGAAAACAACAACAAGCAATCAAAAACCAGTAAGTACTTGTAAATGGAACAATCAAACTACCAGGAAATATTTTTCTATCAAAGAGATCATAGAAATTTTCATATAAATGTTCTTAAAGTTTTCAATGATGCAATGATAATCTACTTCACCCATGAACAATGACTTATGTGTGAGCGATGATGGCAGCCTCCAACATCACAGCCAGAAGAGTATGGGACCCAAGATCTGGGCAAGATTTTCTGAAGATGGACGAGAAACTCAATTACATGATAAGGATGTGATGGAGGCAGCCATATCACAGGAGAAAATAGTGCAAGAGCTTCCAAGTAGCTGGGGAAGTACAGCTTCAAGTGATCCACGCATCCTTTTATTCCTAGAAGACTACAAGATTAACAGGTAGTCAGATATCCAAACACACCTACCCAAGAGAAACAGCACAGAGAATCTGGTGAGGATAAATGGAGTAAAATGACAGACAAACAAGCAGGATGCTTAGGTAGGTTTAAATAGTTGACAGAATGAGTTCTCATTCAGTATAGACAAATGGACAAGTGAATGAATCAAGAGATCAAAGCAAAAGACTTGTCTATGGGGTTACATAACATGGTATATAAACAAAAATAAAATAAAGTTATGCCTTTTAGATCGAATTATTCCTAAGAATTGTTCTTGAACACAGTAGCTCTCATGGAAGGAACTCAAGGGACAAGGCAGAGACTTAATTGCTTTCAGCTCTACACTTGAGAGACTTACTCCTGAACCCTGCCAAAAAGTTCAGGTAAGGTTCTCATTGATATGCAGTCTCTTCAGAATTCAACAAGGCTGCACCTCAGCTAGGCATGAGGAGCATCTTTGAAATGTTGATTATGAACAACCATGAAACCAGCACTGCCCCTCTACTGAGTCCCAAGCAATGTTAGAATTGAGAGAATTGCATCGGTTGCCCTTCCAAAAATCAACAGATTGCTGCAGCAGCTTCTCACTGCACTGAATTGAGTTGACCAGATGTCCTGAGATATACCAGCAGAGTTCATCACCAGGAGAAAAGTCCAA
Source organism: Lophiomys imhausi (assembly GCA_907164525.1). Lineage (NCBI taxonomy): Eukaryota > Metazoa > Chordata > Mammalia > Rodentia > Muridae > Lophiomys > Lophiomys imhausi. The sequence goes on from CAJQZJ010034389.1 coordinate 1,644,787, forward strand.
AGATGAGTCGTCGGAAACATTGACAGTTTGAGTGGATTAAAGCCAAGAGGCCATCGGGGATTTCACCACTGGAGTCCAGTTTGTTAGTTTGGTTTCCAATACCCACACGTTAGAAGATATTGTTGGAAAAGTAAGTGGTTATTCGTAGAGGCACAAGGGTTGCTAGAAACCGTCTAACAGGTGCCCTGTGCTGAGTGGTGTATAGGGAAGCTTCTTTGACTTTCATCATGTGTGTATCAAGTTAACACTGTGAATTGGTATACAGACTGCCTACAATAGGGCCCTTCTGAGCCACTCTCCTCTTTTGCAAACTTATTGCTGCTCTCCAACTTGGGTCTTCAAGAGTAGCCACCCTCATTTGAGGCTGAGTTTTGTATGCCAGTTCACAGTGTCAACACACACACACACACACACACACACACACACACACACACACACACA
>CAJQZJ010034389.1:1665215-1698712 GCA_907164525.1 Lophiomys imhausi
CACACACACACACACACACACACACACACACACACACACACACACACACACACAAAGAGAAAGGGAGGGAGAGGGAGAGAGACCAGACTGCACTAACATACACAGGAACACAAATAATCCAACACCTTATCAACACACACAGTCACACACTGAAACAAGGCATCATCATCATCATCACCATCATCATCATCATTGTCATCACCACAATGAATCATATTCTAACAAACATTGCTAAAGACATCTGAGCCCACTGTTCATGCATGGCATACAGATGATTGTCAATGTTGCGAAACATGTTCACCTTTGAGGTGGTGTATTGCAAGAATTCAATCTCAACCTTTGTTTATCCAGTCTCTGAAATGCAGTTCACCTCACTCCTAGCATCATTGAAGCTGGTGGCCAACCAGAAGATAACAAAGCCCTTGGCATTTAAGAGGAGCTCTCCTCCAGATGCTAAGTAGTAGAACAGGCTGGCACAGGCTTTTGGCCCTGGCCAGAGCACACAGAAAGCAGTTGCCAATCCCTACCTCCAGTCATTCTCTGCCACTCAGCGAACACTCTTAGCTGCGGAGGAAACTGAGACGATACTTGCTGTAGCTATGAAAGCTGCTACAATTAAATGCATGCAGATTCCACTTCACCTCTTTACCCCCCAAGGAAAAGAAAAGGCTGTTATTTCTTAAATCCAAAACAGGGAACAAAGAGAAAAGCTGTAGTTTCCCTCTTTCTCCTTACCCTGTTCATCATTCAGCCATCTTTGACTCTGGCCCTACTGTACCCTCCAACCCAGCACCAGGTCCCAGTCAGGGCACCCACATATACCTGGACCATGAGAGCATGAGGACCAGGGATTTGGATGTAAAGTCCCAAGACCGAGGTTTGCTTCTGAAAGAGCTGTCTGCATCATAGTGGACAAGCCACTGGTTCCAAGTCTCAGTTTCCTCATCCAAGTAATGAGGTAATAGCTTTACAGGTACAATTTTTGTGTCTGAGAAAGCTCCAGTTGGATAACTTCCTCTGTGTCTCTTCTGGTCACAGCTAAAGCAGGGCAGCTGACAGCTGGCCTCTCCCAGCCTGCCCAGACCTTTAATTGCTCCTCTTTTCTTTATCCATAGTTTCTTCAAGTTTTTATGCTTATTTTACGTTTATTTTAGCTTAATGCTCTCCCAGTGTAAAAGGTCTTTGGCTGGACAGGTGAGCTGGATTGGAGCTTCCTTTCCACACTGTGGTTGAGGATGGCCCATTGCTGACCTTGACTCAGATCACTGTGAGGGAGAAAGAAAGGAAAGCATATACCGCATCCCAGCTGCTCCTAAGCCCTGGCTGTGAGTGGCATGCAGTGGTTCTGGAGGTGGAAGTACTGGTTGTACCTTTAAGGGTGGAGTTGATGGACAGAGAAGGTGCAGGGAGCAGAGTAGTGAGACTGTCTCCTGGGAAACAGGCTTGCCACTTCCTCCTCCTCCTAGTTATTCTGCATTGTTCCTGTTGAATACCTCATCTTCTTGGGTGAGAGGCCCTATCTGTCTCAGCTTCTCCCCTTCTCCACTGCCACCTGACTGTCTCCCTCTACACATATACTTCCCTCTAGGCAGCAGCAATCAGCTCACACTGGCAGAGCAACCTCAGGAAGGAAATTATGTTCCCAGGTCTGGAAAAGAAAGAAAGAAGGGGGAGGCATGGGAATAAAGATGGAAGAGAATCAGTGGTTCCTGGGCACATAGGGAAGCATTTCTCACAAGCATCTCATGAACTCACATGAACTGAAGTTGCCTAAAAAAAAAAAAAAAAAAAAAGACACATGGATGCTGAAGATCTTTCAGACAAAAATGACTAGAATGGATGTGGTAAATTCATTGATTGATGGCTTTCTGTTATTTTGTAACTATGAATGTTCCTGTAACTACTTCCACCAAGGAACATGTGATTCAGGGCAACCTGAATTAGCATTCATGGGCCATATTTGCTCACTCATCCTGGGCTCAAAATAAACTATCTTATTCCCTCTGGAACAGTTTTGCTACTCAGGAAACACATGGCACCATGTGTTACTACTTGATAGTTGTTATGGTTAGATTAATTGTCAACTTGACACAACCTAGAATTGCCCAGGAAAAGAGTCTCAATGTGAGAGTTGTCTACATTGAGTTGGCCTGTTGGCTTGTTTATGGGGGATTGTCTTAATTTAATTGATATGGGAAGACTCAGCCCACTGTGGGTAGCACCATTCCCTAGGCAGGAGGACTCAGCCCACTGTGGGCAGCACCATTCCGTAGGAAAGAGATCCTGAACTGTGTAAGAGTGGAGAAATCCAAGACAAGCAAGCAAGCAAGCATGAATGTATTTAACTGTGGATGTGATGTTACTAGCTGTCTTAAGTTCTGGCCACTTTGACTTCTCTGTTATATACTGAAACCTGGATTGTAAAGTAAAATAAACCCATTTTCCCTATATTACTTTTACCAGCATGTTTTATAACAGTAATAGAAATAAAACTAGAAGACTACCTTAATAAATTTGAATCTGAGAAAAAATAACCTGATAAATTTTCTGGCCTTTGGACACCACACACTGACCTCTTTGCCACACTGTGCTTTATCAGGCTCAGCCCCAGATACTAATTTTTCTTTATGCCACATCATCCACAGCTTGATTTTTCCCTTTCAATAGTACAAATTATTTCCAGACAAATAACAGCTCAGAGCTAAGCCTGTTGAGTTATATATGACCAAGCACCAGGTCTCTGAATACCATAATTATAGTGTTTGGTAGCCTTAGGGATTGTCCTTATTCTCTCTAATTCTAACTTTTCTTATTGTGATGAGAAAGAATCCACTATTTGGGTCAGGGGCATCCTCCAAAAGTCTGTATCTTACACGCTTTGTCCCTAGCTCGCCATTACTAGGAAGTGGCACTAACTTCTTAGGCAGCAGGGCTATCAATAGGTCCAGATCTTAGATGCATAAACTTAAAGGGGGTTGTGGGATTCTGGTCTTCTTTCCTTTGGTTTCTGGTTGTCATGGAAACATTTGCTCTACCAACTACTCCCTCCATCATACTTTGCTACACGCCCACAGTTATGGGACCAACTGATCACAGATATAACACAAATGTTTTCTCTTTCTAAAAAAGTTATCTAGATTTATCGTTCTAACAAAAATCTGCTCTACAGAGATTTGAAACAAAGATAAGATGTAAGTTTTTCTCACTAAGAATGAAAATGATGGTTCTTTCAAAGGGCGCCTAAGAGGATGATGTCAGTCAAGAATTTCCTTTTGGTGTTGGAAACCTAGATCACCAGCTGATAAATAACAACATTTTTGAAGGCTTCTGTCTGTCACCTTGGGTCTCTGGAACAGCCCTGTCACCCATCACTCTACTGTGTTCTACAGGACTTTCTTGCTCTGACCACAAAGCTATGTCATAAATAGAAGGCTTGGATTTCCTTCCTGCTCAGGACCTGTGAGATGCACGGAGAGCTTTATCCCTAATGAGAAAAAGGAGCAGCAATGGTATTTGTCCCATGTCCTCCACTGTCTCTGATATTTCTTTCTGATTTTCCCATACTTTACAGAGTTCCATTATTCCTTTCTGCTTTCCTTATCCTCATCAGTGCCATTTTTCACATCAACCCAGAACACAAAATCATTAGAAAGGGATGCAACTTGGGAGACTTTTAATGACTGCTTCTATTTCCTTAGGAGTTATAGGGATATTTAAAATGTTTACCTGATCTCCACCAAACCACAAGGACATTGTCACAACTATGTTCATAACAGCTTTATTCCTAGTAGCCAAAAACTAGGACCAACTCAAATGTCCTTCAACTGAAGAATGGATAAGGAAACTATGAGATATTTATACAATGGAATACTATTCAGCTATTAGGAAAAAAGGAAATCCTGCAATTTGCAGGCAGATGGAAAGAACTAGAAAAGATAATCCTGAGTGAGGTAACCCAGATCCAGAAAGATACACATGGTATGTACTCATTTATAAGTGGATATTAGCCATATAGTACAGGATAACCATCCTACAATCCACAGACCCAAAGAAGCTAAGTACCAAGGAGGGCCCAAGGAGGTTGCTTGAGTATCACTCTGTAGGGAAATAAAATAGACCTAGGAAGTGGATGAAGAGAGGGAACTAAGTGGGAGGGGTTATGAGTAGGGAAAGGGGGGGGGAATCAAGTGTGGTGAGAGCAGAGGTGAAAGGTGAGAGAGCTGGGACAGAAAAGGGAAGCCAGTGGGGTGCATCTGTGAAACAAGTGTGAGACCATGTAAAGGTTGTGCTCTTGAGAGGACATGGGGGTGACCCTAGCTGAGACCCCTAGCAGCAGAGAACACAGAGATCGAAGTGGCCACTTCCTAGCCTGGCAGGATCCCAGTGGAGGGAGGAGGACACCAACCCACCCACAAAATCTTTGACCCATAATTTACCCTGCCTACTAGATGTACAGAGATACACATGATGTATCAGTGATGAAGGGAATGGCCAAGGGATGACGGGCACAACTTCGGACCCACCCTGTGGGAGACAGCCAACTCCTGACACTAGTAGGGATCCTCTGGTATACTTACCGACAGGAACCTAGCATAACCATCCTCTGACAAGCCCCACTCAGCAGTAGACCTAAACAGATGCTGAGACTCAGAGCTAAACAATAGGTGGAGTTGGAGAGTCTTGAAGAAGAGTGGAAGGAAAAATAGAAGGACCAGGAGGGGATAAGAAGACCAAGTAACCTATGCCCCTGGGGCTTACAGAAAATGAAGCCCCAACCAAAAAAAGAATGTATAGTCTGTACCTAGGACCCCTACACATACATAACTGATAGGGAGCCTGGTCTTCATGTAGATCACCTAGGAAGTGGAGAGGAGACTGTCCCTGACATGGATTCTATTGCCTGTGGATCACCTTAGCCTAGCTGGGCTGCCTTGTCTGGCCTCAGCAGCAGAGGACACTGTTAGTCCTGATGTGACTTGAAGAGCTGGGATGGGTTGATAGAGGAGGAGGTTCCCTTTTGAAGAAGGAAGGGAGGGGGAAAGGTAGGAGAGGGTAGCAGGGAAAGAACAGGTGGAGAGAAGGGAGGGGACTTCGATCTGGATGTAAAATGAATAAATACATTTTTAAAAAAGATACAGAATCTCACAAACACACTGAGAATACGGGGGAAATAAATCTTGTACAGGAATGCAACACTAAGGTTGAAAGTGCCTGTGCAGTTAACAGATGTTGGAGTAAAGGAGGGCTTGCTCTGTTGCCTCCTCTTCTAGCAGGGATATATTGGTTGTTTTTTCCCCTGTGTTCAGCTTTCAGAACCCGGATCTCAATCTTCCCAGCAGAAAGGGAATCTATTAAGGCATCCACTGCACCCAGAATTGAGCAATCAGCTGCTCAGAATCCATGATCAATGTGTTGCCTCTGGGTGATAGAGTGCTTCCTTGGAGTATTTCCCTCATGTTCCCTTCATGCTTCAGAGTTCCCAGAGTTCTGCCGTGGACTCAGCCATCAGGAGCTCTGATCACCACCACAGCTTCAGCCTTGAATTTGTTATCATCTAAGCCTCGGCTCCCAGTCACGTGATGACAACTCAGTTCCTCCTAAGAGTACAGTGAGATGAAAGAGGTCCATGGCACCCTCGTCAGTCTCATCTCTCATATCAATCAAGCTGAAATCATTAGGAGGGATACAGAGCCTCACAAGCATGTAGAAGATACAGGAGAAATAAACCTTGCATGGCAAGGCAATGCTAAGGGTCAACAAGCCTGCAGACACTTGAACAAAAAAAAAAAAAATGGAGCTTTGTTTGTTTGTTTTTGTTTTGTTTTGTTTTTCTGGTTAAGAATCTCTCTGACCCCAGCTCAGTCCCAGGTCAGATTGTCTTAGCAGGAATGCTTGGCATGATTTATTGTGGGGGGGGGGGGGGCACTGTTTGCCTGAGTCTGTCCAATATTGTATCTCACAGAGATGTTGGCTGTAGATGAGTACCATATTACTCAAATTCACCATCCAGACTCCTTTCTCCATCCCTGCTCCTAAGTACATCTGCTTCAGAGATGTCATCTGCTCTCTTCCTTTGTTTCTGTACAATCGTCGCCAGGCCAGCATGAGACTGACTTCCGGCTGACTATCTCAGTTTGCTACTCTCCACTTGCTGCACTTGGAGCCTTCTCCTCCTACATTGGCATTGGTTTCTGACATTCTATGGCATGCCCGTGCTAACTTCCCAGTACTCTTACATCTGGAAAACTCTGGAGTTGCTGAGAAAGTCTGAGAGTGAGGGACCCCAGTGGGATTTTTTTTTTGTCTAGTATCCATCCAGCTTCAGTAACCAAATTATTGAGTGCTGACTTAATACACAATAAGAGTTCTAAAGCTTGGCCACATGAACAATAGAGATGTTAAGAGGGTTTGAAGATAGGGAGAAAAAGCTATGCAATCAAGTATAGAGGGATTCTGGGAGGTTGAGTGATATGCACTAAGAGTAGAGGAGCAGAAAATGCAAAAGGGAAGCAATAACCCCTGGCTGTGCTTTGTATGAATGTGTGTGCTGGTGTGTGTGAAAGTCTATGCATATTTTGGGAAGGAGCTGATTTCTATGTCACTGAATTCTGAGGGTCAGGTATTTAAAAATCTAGGTTTATTGTGTTCTGCTACTGATGCATTGCAAACTGTGGCTAAAGACACCCATTGCTTATTTGCATCTATACATCTGCAATAGGGGTAAGGATGTCTGAACTACATTGGTTTCTTCCACTGTTTGTCACTTTGCTTAAGGCTGTTTTCTTGGTGGCACATGTTTTCATGGTTAAGGTAGAGGCACAAGAGAGTAAGTGGAGACCCTAGAAAAGATAAGGTCTCAGGGAATGGTGGGGAACTGGAAATGGCTACTCAGTCCATCACATTTGTGCATATTATCTGTTTAGGTACCTTCTCTCTCCTCATTCTATACCAGCATCCCTCCAGCCATCTGGTTCCTTGGGCTTCTCCATGTGAGGCTGGGTTGTGACAGCTTTGGATTAAACCAATATAATTCAGAGAACAAGTATGTTCCCAAAACCTTTCCAGATGGGTCTTCCAGGAGAGCTTGCAGTCTCCAGGAAGGCCTGAATACAATCTATCTATAAGGCTGGTAGGCAAATGGATGCTGAGCATGCCCTGTGGCAGTGGTGGGTGTCTAGTGGGGGTAAATAAACCTTAGTTTCTACTTGCCTCTAACTGACAGTATCTTGGCAGTAACATGATTTTAGTTTATGTAAATCTTCCTCAATCCTGCAAAGCAGGACAAGAAAAATCTCACTTTCTTAATTGTCTCAGCTTCAGGGACCAGAACTTAGCATTCCTTATCTTCTCTATCCCTGTTTTAATTATCGATACTACAATATTGAACTTCTTCTAGTAGAAATCCTTGCAGTCTGCTTTCCTTGTGATGTGTTTTTGGATGCCTGGAATCTGAATATCTTCTCTATATTCAGAGCATCTCTTATATGCTGTGATCTGAGTGTGTCTTCCACCCAAACTCATATGTTAGAAACTAATTCCTCTGTATGGCAGTGGTGGGGAGTGAGGCCTCCTGGAGGTGTGAGTGTCATGAGGAAGAAGTCTTCATGAATAAGCCTTTCTCTTAGAAATAGATAGACTAGCTACTGTGGGAATTTGGCCCATGTGTACTTCCTGCTTGTCTTTCAGTTCCCTATTAAAGCTTAAAGCAGAGTGATGCCTAGAGCAGAATGAGTCCTTTAGCAGATGACCTTTCTCCTTCTCTGGCTCATGCCCAGTCATGAGCTTTCCAGATCCTAGAACCGATGAGTGAATTAACTTCTTTTCTTTATAAATTACCCAGTCTTACATATTCTATTGCGTAATTTTTTAAATTTTTTTATTTCTTCATATGAGGGGATGAGATGACAGCAGTTCCCAAGCCTTTCTAGATCTCTTTGAAATCTCACTGGCCAGTTCAACTCAGCTGTTCTTGGCCTAAACTCCTCTCCAAACTGACTGATTCAAACTGACCTCTCTTGGCTTCTGACAGAATTTGTCTGCCTGGCCTCAGATTAATTCTGGCAATGTTTTTATCTTCTGACTTTCTCCTTCTCTGGCTCATTCTGTCTTCACCCGTGTCTAGCTTATTTTCTCTGAAACCTGTCTCTGTAAAACTCTCTCAATAAGAAACTCTCAGTAAAAAGCTCCTTCTCTCTCTCTCTCTCTCTCTCTCTCTCTCTCTCTTCCTTCACAGTTCTTAAGTAGCCTCTCTTTCCTGTGCTGTTCTACTGAGAGTTTGGTGTATCCCATTTCTGGCTCATTCTGTCAAATCTTTCTAATTCATCACTTTGTCTGCCCCTCAATTAGATGTAACTTTCAAACATGGCTGCTTCCTTCATAAACTAACCTTACCTTCATTGTTTGGGATTGAAGGTGTTTACTAAGGGCATGTCTGCATTCCAGCTGGATCACATAGAACTAGACGGTCTTTGGATATGATTCCTTGCCAAAGCAGACATGTTGCTGGATTAACATTCTTCTACACCATTACAGCAGAAGAATACTTCTAGTCCCAACACTTAGGAGGCAAAGGCAGAAGGATCAAAAGTCCAATGCCAGAACCTGTTGAAATGGCTCAGTCAGTAAAGTGACTGCCATGCATGGATAAAGACCTGAACTCAGATCTCCAGCAGCCACTTAAAATTCCAGACATGGTGATGTCTGTCTGTTACTCCAGTGGTAGAGTAATGAAAATGGGTAGATTCCTAGAGTTCATTGCTGAGTCAACATACCCAAATTGATGTGCTCATAATTCAGTGAGTGACTCCTTGTCAAAAGTTGAGGAAGATGACTGCTGCTAACCATGGGTCTCTGTATGCACATGCCCCTATATGCACATATACACATACTCACATAAACACACACATATACTATAGATACACATACACACACACACACACACACACAAACACACAATGGAAAGAGAAGGAAAAAGGATGAAGACGTGACACATTACCACACAGACATAGAACATGCCCTCTACTACATAACTGAAAAGAACAGATGTATTCCTGGCCTTATTTAATGTAGGAATTAGATTTGTGCTAGGCGGACCATGTGTGTACCTACTGCGGGTTCTCCTGTGAGGTACTTTACAAAGGGCAGTAGAGGACATCCTGGGAAGTTGTGGCCACAGCAGCATCAAGTGCTCTCTGGGACATGGGATGTCAATGTAACCATGACACCAGGTGTCCAAAGGAGACAAATATCTCTGGGCAGCAATGACAGTAGATGTTTGTATTTGTGACTCTTTTGTCCCCATGTTTCTCTGCTACCCTACTTTCCCCCGGATTGGTTTCTGATTTTGGTTTTCATCCCATTCCTGACAAATGGGTTATTCTGTGAATAAATTCCATTCATTCATGCCTACTGAGTTTCAATTGCCTGAAACCAAGGACTCTGAGCAATTTGTGTTCTTTTCTATTATCTCATCAGTCTGTCTAGAATGTTCACCTGAGGAGGAGAGGACTTGAAGCCTGCACTTCACCATCTGGACAAGAGCCAGGAGGACAGGAGCACGGCCAACTGCTTGTTCTTTGCACGACTGTTTTACCACACTTTTGCAAAGCACACTTGAGATGCCAACTTAAAGTACCTTTCTCTGCCTTCCCTCAGAAACAAACCTCTCCAAGTGAATTTTCCCCCCAGATGACTGAGGACTCCCCAGAGAGAAGTCAACTCTCAGTTGCTGTCTGCCTACTTTGGTTAAAAGAAACATCCAAAATCCGTGATCAAAAATGGAACCCTTGAGCTTAACCCAGCCACAACAATCATCCACCCCAGGACTCTAATATGAGGTACCCCTCCAAGTGGGAGATATTCTTGGGTCACCAGTAGAGCTGGATATAAATGAACACAAATTCATTGGGTTCCTTGGCTCTATCATGTGCTTCATAGGAGGAATTATGGCAAATAAAGATGCTACTCTGGCATTGCTCTGGACCAGGGCCCTTGGCAGGGAGGAAGGTAGACCTGGAGGAGATCAAGAAGGGCAATGAAGCAGCCTCAGAACAAGGGTCCTCCCCTATTTACCTCAAGGGTCTACAGTTGGTATCTACCATTTCCATTGTTGTGATTTTTAAACAAGGTGCCCACTGGTGCTTTGGATGAGACAATTCATTGTTTAGGACTACCTCATGCACAGCAAAATATTTAATGTCCCAGTAGTCCTTTCATTTGGTGATGGTAACTCAGGCAGCCCATGTGACAACCAATAAATTCTCAACCATTTCTCTATGTCCCCAGGGGTAGTCGCCACCTCCAGTTGAAAGATGCTGCATTAAAGCCTTTGAAGGAGACTTTATTCAAAGCAAATAGCCTGTGGAACACTTGGAGGTTTTTCTAACTATTAATTCTGAATCTTAATTGAGTCTGCTAGGCTCTCTGAAATGGAAAACACGACCCTTTCCTTAAAGAGATATTAAGGAAGTTAGGGATGAAATTCTCAGCATCATGGTTTACTCCATAGACAGGCTCCCATGGGAAGGTGAGAAGACAGACAAATGTCTTGGTAGCAGCTTGGTTTTAGGGAACACACCAGCAGCCCTATGTCGCAAAGCTTTATGGGGGCTCCGGAGAGGGCAGAGGGCCTTGATGGGGAATGAGAGGTATGGGGAATTGTTGTCTTCCAACAAACTCCTTCCAAGGCTCCCTTGATAACTGATGTCTAAAGACTGTAGGGCTATGAAAATCTCGTGACCAGCAAACACCTACGTGGAGTCACATGCAGGTGATATAAGATGGCCAGAATAGTATCATCCAAACCTCAGCAAGAAAAATCTAGGGAGTCAAATCTCCTATGCGACAGAACATCTGCATGTCCAAATACCTAAGGCAATGCAGAAAATCTGGCTCACAAAAATTTACTGAGTGAGTGGACCATACAAAGACAGAGATAACGAAGCTGGGTCAGTGTCATCAGATCTCTCACTCACCATGGGGTAATGAGGTATGTAAGTAAAAATCATCATACTTTGGGGCAGGGGAAATAAGAGCACAGCCTTAGAGAGGCAGGGAAGGGGATCAGTTGAGCAAAGCCTTAGCAGAAAGTTCCTAATGAGAGATGCCCATCCAAGGTGCAGCAGCACTGTCAGGTCCAAATAAAAGAATTTGTCATTACATCAAGAGCACATTTTGGGTTGACAGTAGAGAAGAATGAAATCTTTGGGAAACCAAGCTTCATCCTTGTTTATCACTTAAATTTCTATGCATTTCATTTTGTTCATATTAGATATTAGTGAGACCTGCATCAATGTCAGCTGTGGATACTTGATGCCTCCAGACACGTCACCCAGAAGGCCAAAAAACAGGCTTGTTCTCTCCTATCCCTTCTGTCACCCTGGTCTCTGGCTTCCGCATACAAGGCATTCTCCAGCAAATGTTGGCCAGGGCAGGTCAGATCCATCACTATAATTCTCACTAGGGATGCTACCATCTGTAACCTATGTGAAAGAAGGCAGCTCAACAGGTGTAGAGAGATCACTCCTTCCACATACCGTCTCCTTATGTCCACGTGTAACACAGTGTAACAATAGGTCTCGGAAGTCTAGATAACCAATGTATCAGCCCTGGCAATTGTGAGAGCCCACTGGGTGAGCTGAACTTCATTTCAATCTACATCCAAAACTTAAACCAGCCAACCTTGAGTTGAAGCTATTATAAGCTAAATGTGTGTCCTATAGGAACCCTTGTGTTGAAAGCCATCATCACGATGATATTATCAGGAGGCAAAGCTTTTAGGAAGGGGTTAGAGGATGAGACTGCTGCCATTAGGATTAGCGTATTTTATTTTTAAAAGCCTCATAGAAAGATTAGGGATACAGTTCAGTTGGTAAGAGCACTTGCTGAGAAGGCATGAGAGCATGAATTCAATTGCTGAGCACTCATGTAAAAGGCTGGGTGTGGCTGCATCTGTCTGCCACTCCACCCCCACCCAGTGCTGGGGAGGGCCATTAGAACTCCCTGGTTACCAGTCTAGCTCTAGGTTTAGTGAAAGATCTCACCCAATGGTAATTAAGTGAAGACTGATAAAGCAGGACACCAGACATGCCTCTTCTGGCCTGGGTTCTTGCACCTGCACACACTTGTGCACACATCACACACACACACAGTCCTTAGAGCTCCTGTCTCTTCCACCACTGGAAAAACCAGAATGAAGAAGAGTTCCATGACTGACAAAGTAAAGAACCCTTCCCAGAAGCTGAAGCTTTCCAGTGACTTGATCTTGGACTTTCAGCCTTCAGAACTAAAAGCAAATTTCTGGTTGTGTGTGTGTGTGTCTGTCTGTCTTTTGTCAAGAGAAGCCAACTAAGACAAAGTCCACAAAGAAGCAGTTTGAGTTGAGAGGTCCCCCCAGTACACAGCAACAAAAGTGGTGTTGGACTCCGGCCCCTAAGGCAAATTAGACAAACTCCCAGGCCCTGCACACCTCTCAGATAAGAAAGCTAGACAGCCAACATTTAACTTACAGTTTACTGTACAACAGTTTGGAGATGATAGGCAGGACCAAGTCCAGTCCCAAGTATACCCACTAGATAAAGAAGAGAAGCTTCCCTGGAGAAGGCTGGTAGATGAAGGTGGCCCATGGGTGCAACCTTTATGAGTCTCTGGAGGGGCCTCAGGAAGCTCTTCTTTCCTAATTGCCCTTAGGTAATGAATGAATACAATGGCAAATGTTGTTAGAATAATTTATTGTTCATCAAGAACAAGGGATGATGAGAGTAATTTCCTGTTAGTATTCACAAGTCCCCTTGCTCAAGGCTTTTCTTCCACCTTGGGCTCCCTGTGCTCCCATTTAGAGAAAGAGAACACATTTGTGGCACTAGCCCTCAGTCAGCATGCTATTAGGGAAGAGGAGTTATTGGCTGTGTAATTAACTATGTAATTAACTCAGATCTCCTAATGCAATCAGCATCTAATCTAATAGGAAGATGTAATTAAATTGCATCTTTAATCCCTGGGAAAATCTCTGGATTTGGGTGTGAAAATCAACCTGGCAGGGTGCCCCAGGTCTCCATTATCTTCAATTAGACAATTAATTGATATTCAAGTTACCTTTCTCACTCAAACCTAATTGAATTTCTCCTGCGCCCCATGAGGTGTAATGTGTTTATCAAGACACTCCTCTCCATTCTCAGCCTAAAGAACCCAGAGACTTGGTCATCACCTGCCTTCCTCTGCCACTTATCCAGAATATTAGAGGCAGCCAGTGGCTCCTTTAAGAGATTGATTGGCTTTTCGTTTTCTCCTTGGTGCCTTTGTATCTACACAGTGGAGCTGGCTACAGAGAGGTTCTGTCTGTGACTGATGAGTTTTCCCTTCTTATTGCTCCAGAGTCAGGCAGTGGCTGCCAATATCTCTGTTTTGTTTTTTTGGCTCCTTTGATTCAGGTGTTGTCTTTGAATCCTGTCTTTGTCCCTGTGGGGACAGCCTCAAGTAGCCTCCCAAGAGCTTTCCTCCATCTTTGCACCTGCCTTTCTCCTAGAGTTAGGTTTCAGAGAGCTAAGGACTTGACCTGACGTATGTGATTTTTGCCAACTGTCTTTGCTCTACAAAAATCAAAGTTCACTCCTACAACCCTAACAGATTTTCCTTGCTTCCATTGGGGTCTGAAGTAGGTTGGAATTAGAGCTGAGGGGACCCCGAAGTAGTCATCGGACACAAAAGAGAAGGGTGTAGAGATCCAGGCAGGAAAAGACCGAAAGATAATGAAAAACAAAAACAGAGGACAGGAGGAGAAGCAGGGAGAGAGAAGAGTGGCTGGAACCATACTGGAAAATAAAAATGAGAGAGAAAAAAGAAGAAGCCAAACTGGATTGAGAAGGGAGCTGAGATGAGCCAATAAGGAAATAGAGCTGTCCTCAAGGACACAGTGCCAGCCAAGGGGCAAACAAGCACCAGGGAGCCCCAGCCTTTTGGAGGAAGATCCTGTGAAAGACAGGGATACCAAACCAGCCCTGGCTGAAAAGCTTAGACTGAACTACGCACCTAATAGGCTAATCTGAAATGAGGATCTCAGGGGAGGTGTTGCTGTGCTCAAAGAGGCTGCTTTAAAATACATTTTTTTTTTAAGGAAATAAAAATGAAACTTCCCTCTCTGCTTTCAGAAGTTTAAGGAAAGTAGCAATTCTGGGTCGTCACTAGCCATTATCTCCTGTGGTAATCAGCTTCAATAAGGTCTATTATGGGAAATGCCTGCTCCCCTACAGCAGCAGTGAGTGTTGTACCCATAGAGTTACATGTGGAGAACACACTGGAAATTGCTTGTCTGCTTGAAGGAACTTCTGTTCTCCAGGAGTGGAAGTCAGTGAGACAGCTCCAGTGAGCCCCTGACATGGGCCCAGAGGGAGAATCTGCAGGCCCAGTGTTAGGTAAGCTGTGTAGGGCAGAGGGGATCTGTAGACCTGGGAAGAGTCTGATAGAGATGGGTCATCATGAGGATGGAAGGGGCTTAGTCACACTGTCAGAGCACCCCAGCTAACTGGATGAGGGTGGAGGTGGGTCTGCCATCACTTAGCTTAGAGACAGATTGGGTGATTTGGGGGCATCAGGCCTCTCTCCCACTTGTCTCTTGTACTGCTGGTACTGCCTATAACACTTGCACTTGGATGATAGAATGACCTTTTTCTTGTAGTCCATTAAAACAATAACACTCTTGCTAGGAACTTCTAAGTCTTGTACCACTGAAGTGTATGCAGACTTCAGGAAAGAGAATTAGGGAACAGAAACTCCTCAATGCATCTGATCAGTGGGAAAAAAAATGAACCCACAAAGGCCAGGAAAGAGCTGGGCTATCTGGGCGCATTCTCATTTGGTCATCCTACAAATATCACCAAATAAGTATTGCTCCCTTGCTCTGTTTTATCCATACAGAAGCTGAAAGCCAAAAGGGTTGGGAAGGACTGACCCAAAGCCAGGGAAAAGTGGAGCTGACGCTACTTAGCTCCCATTCAGCGTACAGAGAAGGAACTCAGAACCCACCTCGCCCTGAACCACACCAACAATAACATAGGGGGGAAAGCTTCCCTACTGCCCACTTCTGACTCAGCCTCAAGGGATGGTGACTGGGGACCCTGGGAGGGGCTCTCCTCTTCCACTTCTGCTTTGTAAAATTGGAACTGGTTTCCTACACAATGACTCACAAGACAGCTCTAACTTAAATCCTTTCTCCCTGCCAATGACAACACGCTCAGTAGGTGAAGTAAACAAGGAAACTTGCCCAGCCCTCATGCTATTTTTAGCATTTTCTTTCATTAACAAGTTGGGAGACCTTGGGTCAACAAGTCGTTGACCCCTGAGAGCTTCTAGCATAAAACAGAGGCCATATATGCTTTCCCTTCCCTACAGAATCATTCTAAGGCTCAAAGGCAATGAGTAGGACAACACCCTGCTTTTCACTCTGCACCTCTAGGTGTATTCATATTCATTAGGCTTAAAGTTGCAAACTCAAGAGGAGATGCCACTAGCATCATAGAGGGAGGACTCTGTCTTGGCTGACTCTGTTTACAGCTTACCCTCAAGGATAGCCATTTGTTTCAAGCAAAAGATCTAGGTCTCTGTAAAGATATTCGTGGCTTTCAGGACATGAAAATGTTCTATGGATGCCACAAGTTAGTTTGAATCTCTCTCCAGGGAGCTCAGCTCAGTAAACACTTTCATGTGTAAGCAGCGCCTTTAATCAAGCCAGTGAATCTTAACCTAACCTTCACAATAAACGTATAAATAGAGCCCTGATTAAATAATTGTTATTTTCTTGCTGAGAATCTCAGCTGGGATCCTGTCTTTAGCGTAATATGTTATGCAGATGTTACATGCAGAATGTATATGGCTCTTCCTTGGCAGCCAGCTCACTGTACCTTTGATCACGCTAACACAGAGCTGGGAATCAACAATTGGGGTCCCATCTTTGTTCTTCCAGTGAGTAGCTGTGTGACCTTGACAAAGTCAATCTCCTAGAGCCTCTAAGTCCTCATCCAGCCTAAAAAGGCTTGAGGATCAATGATTTACTCAGCTACTGCCCCTCCCTCAATCATGTAGTCCATGTTTTAAAAAAAAATGGCTACTAATTTGCATGTATTACATGATAATTAATTCATTTCCCCAAGTCTAAAATCAAAGACATTTATAAATGATAACCCGCGATTCTGATCAGACTTCATATAATCAGAGTCAACACATGGAGCTGAGATAATTTCAACCAAAAGAAAAGATGTGTGACACTTCAAGTTGTTATGTGGCCTCACAAAGAACAGACAAAAGGAATGCAATGGATAATTTGCAAGAAGAAATACATTGGACAGTTTTTCAATTGTGACCATTTTCCTCCTCTGCCTAATCCCTAAGGTATCTAAGTTGAGAGGTGTCTAAAGTATTCCCCTAAGGTCCAATCCAGTCACTAAAAGCTCTTGTGTAGCTCTGAGGCTCACATCCATTCAGGATGGGAATGTGGAGAGGATTATCTCTGTCCACAAGGAGTTTGTACTCTTAGGTGAAAAACAGACAACAACAACTAGATTTAAAGTACTTCAGCAAGTAATAGTTGGAAGGTGTGGTGAAGTTGTTAAGTAGTGACAGAAATCCACAGAGTCTTACAGGCCACCCAAAATCTTTTACTCTTAGCAGGGTGTGTCTAGTGAAAAGTTTAGTGCTTAGGTGTAGTGAACTGACATGCTTTGACTTGAATTTCAGAAACAACCAAGTATTTAAAAGAATTGAAACTACCTGAAAGGAGCCTTTGTAGAGGCCAGGAGAATAGTCAGGGAAGCTGCTTTAGTGGCCCAGTGGAACCAGTACAGTGGCTTAAAAAAAGGTAGAGATTTGGGGAGTGGGGAGAGCCTTTGATTTGTGAATACTGGGTCCTCTGAACCTGCTGCTGGACTAGCTGTGGGGAGCAAAGGAAAGCCAGATTTTGAAACCTATGTTAGTTACCTGTTTTCTGAGGAGAAAATGGCATTTATTTGTCCCACATGCAATGGTGAGCTTTATAGAAAGCCCCATGACTTATGAGTGTATAGACATTCTCCTGGTTTTCAGGAAACTTACAGTAATCCGTGAGAAAATCAAGCAGATGTGAACTCTGTAGGAATGCTACATGTAAGTGTGTCTCACTTTGAAAGAGCTGCTGGAAAAATCTCACTTTATTGGCCATACAGTGGAGTGCAGATGTTGGGGGTTAGTCCTCCACGCCTTGTGAGATTGTTTAAAGTGAGAAATTTTATTTTCTTTTTTCACTTTTGCTTTCATTTTGTCATGGAATGCATTTGGTTCCATATATCCTAGATGTGCATAGAAAGTGAATTGACGCTGGGAGTCTTCTACTGGTGAAGTCAGACTCGGGAAAACCAAATCTCTTGTTTATAAGGAAAGTGAACAGTTTTCAGCTCCCCCACTGAACACATAGAAGAAACACATTCAAACTACCAAAAATACAACTCAGTTACCATACATTCCTTTTTAGACCATAGCAAAACACAAGATGTCAATCAAGAAAATATTAGACTGTACCTAAGCTTTGCAGAGACAATTCTA
The DNA here is from genome assembly GCA_907164525.1 of Lophiomys imhausi. Taxonomy (NCBI): domain Eukaryota; kingdom Metazoa; phylum Chordata; class Mammalia; order Rodentia; family Muridae; genus Lophiomys; species Lophiomys imhausi. Next base: position 1,682,781 of record CAJQZJ010034389.1, read on the forward strand.
TGGAATCCTAGGCTTATTGAAATACTATTAATAGGTGTTAGGTAGAAAATGTTGTCTAGTGTACATTTAAATTTGAGAAAACTAGGCAAAACAGGTTCATTAGTTTTCTGAATCCTTGGTGTTCCTAGTAATAGTTGAATATGCAGGATTTGCTATATATTTGGAGATATGGAGTCCTGTTTCATTAACATAAATAATAATTCACCCAGAGAAATGCACATCTGTGCTCAGGAACAATATTAGGAGTAAAGAATTGTAATGTATATTAAAAGGAGGAACATTTGCTATCCAGGATGAAGAGTTGGCAGCTCTCGCCTGGAGATAGATGAGCAGACAAGACAACATCACCAGCTAGCTGTTCTATGCTTCTGTTCCTTTAGATTAAATTTAAGAGACTTTTGAGCTACTGTGATAGGACAGAGCAGGAATCCAGGTTAGATTTTATATTACTTTTCTCTTTGCTATGCCAAACTATCTGACAAAAGCTAATTAAGGAAGGAAAGGTTTATTTTGGCTCACAGCTCAAGGATACAATTTGCCACGGCAGGAAATTCATGACATCAGGAAGTTGAGGCAGTTGGTCAACCACATCTGTTGTCCAGAAGCAAAGCCATGAATGAGGAATCTTTGCCCCACTTTCCTGTCCCTATGAGCTCCTTGCCACAATGAGCTCCACCGTCAAATCACAGTACCTATGCAGTTTTGTTAATAGTAACCAGAAATTAGTGTAACTACTGTTTTAGTGTTCTGCTTGGGGATTTTGGTATAGTTGTGCTAAAAGGAACTTCAGAGGAAATGCCATAAAAGTTGCTTTAAGAAAAAGAACGTGAAGATAAATTAGAAGATGTTTCCCTTACTTTTCTGTTGCTGTGAAGAGACACTATGACCAAAGCAACTCATACAGAAGAAAGTCTTTAATGGGTCTTAAGCTTTCAGAGGGTGAGTCCATGTCCAGGAGCATGGCAGCAGGCAGGCAGACATGGCACTGGAGCCAAGAGCTGACATGTTGAGACACAACCATGAAGCTGTGAGAGAAAGTGATGACTTGGAATTCTGTGGGCTTCTGAAATCTCAAAGCCCCCCCCCCCCCCCCCGCCATGCATCTCCTCCAACAAGGACACACCTCCTAATCCTTCCTTAACTGTTGTACCAACAGGGGAATCAAACACTCAAATATATGAAACTATGGGCTCCTACAAGCCTCCACATAAGATAAATTCAGAGAACAGTGAGAGATTCCAGTAGGGGTCATAGTATGGGAGGAAAGGATATTTTTTTTGGAAAATAAATTTAAGAAAAATCACTACAATAGACCCATTTATTTTCCAGTGCCCACTACTGGTTCTGTCAATGGAAAGTCAGGAGGGAAAAAGGAAAGGTGCTAAAACAAGAGCCCAAAACAGAGGCTCCATAAATAAAGGGAGAAGACAGGGAAACATACTATTTCTCCTATATTCCCTAGACATTCTCACAATGGCTTGTCTTTTGAGTTTAAACAGATAGAATTTGATTTTTCCCATTGGATTTCATTGTCTTATGATGCCATGTGTACCAGCAACTCTAATCAAGAGAAGAGGAAGACGCATCTAGTTGTTTTGCATATGCATGCACATGCAATAGCATATTCATTGAACCCTGAATCTGCCTTCCTGTGATAACCTTGCAAGGTTATTAGTGGTAGATGCACATGTCTCAGTTCAAGTGTCTTTGTGTTAAGAACACACTAAGTTGTGACTATTTGGAAATGGTATATACAGGGTTCAGGGGCTAAGATTCTTTTCTGGCTTTGTGAAGAATGGCAGCTGAACTTTCAGGTTCCAAGTAATTAGTATTTATAATAAATTTTGCATATGATGTTTGAGGGGGGTTTCAAAAAGCACAATATCAATTTTAGAGCAACACAGAGAGAGCGCAGAAATATTCTTCCCATTCTACAGGTGAAAAAGAATTGTACCTAACACTGCAGGCAGTCTGTCTACACTACTGCAGGCAGCCTGTCTACACTAAGCTTAAAAAACACTAAGTTTTGAGTTAGAAAGATAAGACCCCAGTTTTCAGGTCTGTCTGTACCTCTTACTCATTGCATTGGGCAAGCTGTTAACCTCTGTGAACCTCATGTTAACTGCAAAACAGGATTAAAATGCATAGTTATCAATGGTAGCACAGAGGGAGATCAAATCTCTACCAACCATTCAACTCTCTGTGTAGAGCAAAGCCTGGGTTGGAATTGGGCAAAGTCGTGCATGATCCCTACCCATTACACTATCTCTCTCATGTTTCCAGATTCAATGTCACTACCATGAGGGACTGCTTGGAAGGATTAATGGACATAAATTCTTACATAAGCTGACCTATAGTAGGTACTTACTAAATGGGAGTTAATGCAATTATACACTGGTACAATAATAAATGAACACAGTAATCATAACAGTATTTCTCATTTTGTGCAGAATTATGAGGAACACAAAAGCTTGCAAAACCATCTCATTTCCTCAACAGTCAGGGGGTTTTCTTGCTTAATGTTCTATGTTACACGTATGGGCAAAATGAGGCTCAATGTTAACCTTCTGTTACGGTTTGATCATGAAGTCTCCCCAACAGGCTCATGTATTTGAACACTTGCTTTGCAGATGGTGGTACTGTTTTGGGAAGTTCAGGAATCCATAGGAGGTTGAGAATAGCTCCAAAAAGTAGATTACTGGGGAGCAGGCCTCAGGGACTGTAGCCTGGCCTGGGTCTAGCCTGATCTCTTTGTCTGTTGGCCCACCAAGATGTAAGTCAGCCACTCAGTGTTCCAGCCACCGTGCAGTTGGTTACTCCTATGATTTTTCTGCCATAATGGATTTTATCCTTTCAAAGTATGAGCCAAAGTGAGTCTCTCCTTCCACAGGTTGTTTCTTGATTTGTTTGTTTGTTTATTCATTTTACATTTTGATCGAAGACCCCTCCCTCCTCTCCATCGGATCCCACCCTCCCAAACTCTTCTCATTCCCCTTCTCTCCTTCTCCTCAGATAAGGGTAGCCCCCCTCCCTGGTATCAACTTACCCAAGCCTAGGTTGTTTTTATCAGGTATTTATTTGGTTTTGAAGATGTGAATAGTAATTAATACACTTGGGTAAACTAGATAGTGCAAAGCCTGTGGCTGGAAGGTCTACACAAGCCCTTTGAAGAAAAGGAAGAATAGGACCATTGGAAAGGAGGGGTTTGGGGGTCTAGGATTCTGCAGAAGCAAAAACCTGCAGAGAAGAGAGCCGCAAGTGACGAGAATGGGAGGGGACCCTGACTTGGCTTGAGAATAAGGAAAATAACCAGGAGCTAAGGATAGGAGATATGACTCAGGATGTGCTCAGGTTCTGAGAACTTGACTGAGGTCCCAGTCTTTGTTTGACAGGAAGTAGGGAGCCCCTGCAGGTTCCTGAACAGAGAAATGTCTTAATGAAAAAGATAGCTTATAAACAAGTAGAGGGAAGACATTCCAAATAAATGATTGCAGGGTAAAGAGGCTGAAAGAAGATAGGCAAGGTAGAGAGGAGTTGTATTATTGGAAACCTGGGGTGAGGGTAGGGACTAGGCCACTTAGCCACCAGCAGATGAAACAAAGGAAACAGGCACTGGAATAGGAGGGTGTGGATCTCAAGCACTGCACAGGGTAGGGAGGAGCATCCAGGATGAGGCAATGCCACTCACTGCATCAGGACAGACTGCCCTGAGAAGGCTAGGAAACGTTCACCTTGGAGAAGGCAACCCTGCTAGTTTATGCAAATGTTTGATGTCCCCATCTCTTACAAAGGAAAGACTTATAATTTGCACAATAGTCTTATTAATATCTAGGGCCTGAGAAAACAAAAGTGATGTTTAAACTTCAGGCTTTTAAATCTTCCAATTCACACCGCTCTGCGCCTCGCTAAATTCACCGTTCCAAAGATCGTTTGATGTTCAGCAAGCTCTCGCCACACTCCCTTCCTCTTTATAAAACATTAAATCAGTGGATTTCTCACCCCACCCCTCCCTTTTGCTCTCTGAAGATGAGTTTTTCTGGTAACTGAAATTTTGTTTAAATATGTAGAGCTCTGAAGGGAGCAACGGCTGTGGCAGTGATATTTCAAATAGTTAGACGTTGAGACTTTAGGCTGTAAAAGAGACACCTATTAAAATACATAATTCAAAATGCTTTATCACGTAGGGAAGGGGCAGAGACAGACATGGGAAGACTAGCTGGAGACTGAGGCCAGGCTTGGCTTGGTTCTACTACAGGACAGGCTTCCTTTAAAGGAAGCATAGAAGCACTGAGAAGGCAAATCTGTTGTTATGAATTCTTCTAGGTTATATATACTCTATTCAGATCTGAGCACTCTTGCATGTGTGCGTGCCTGTGTGTGTGTATGCATGTGTGTATATGTGTTTGTGTGTGTGTATATGTGTTTGTGTGTGTGTGTGTGTGTGTATAGTGTGTGTGTGTGTGTGTGTGTGTGTGTGTGTGTGTGTGTGTGTTTGTAACAGCTTCTCAGCTCAGTGTTTCTTCAGTTTTACTTTTACTCTAATTCCATGGTCCAATTCTAGAACCATCTTAAACTCTGTACCATTAATTGTCTTCCCACTGTAACGTAACATGTTCATACCTTGGGCATTCTTTATATTTGCTTACATTTGTTAACCATAAAAAGTGCTTTCTTTTCCCTCTCTCTAATCAGTCCTGCACTCCTCGGGAGGCATCATTGTTCCTGATGAAGATGCATGCTGCCCTTGGAATGGAAATAACTAGGCATTTGTATCTCTTGCTATATTGGAGGTAAGCACAGAAAAACAAGGGAATGTAGAGGATGTCTAGTGGATCCAAAAACTATTTTCCTGTCCTGTCCCACAACCTATGACTGTCACATCTTTACTAAATGGCGTATGGAAAACTAAATTCCATTTGCATATTTATTTAAGTTACAGTTCTGAAGATGAGAGCACCCTGGACTTTCCTGGTTGGTTTTAATGACAAATGTCCTTATTAGAGCTACTGGAAGAGACTGCCATGTGAAGACAGAGGTAAATACTGAATCAATGTAGCCTTGGGACAAGGGGTGCGTGGATCTACAAGGGGCTGAAAGAGGTAGGAAAGGTTCTCCTTTTGGAAGGGAGCCTGGTGCTAATGGCACTGTGATTTCAGACTTCTGCCCTGTAGAATTACAAGAGAATACATTTCTGTCATCTAAGCGACTGAGTTTGTGGTAATTGATCACAGAAGCTCTAGGCAATGGCCACAGTGTAGAATGGCAACTCAGCCTCAGAGAGGGAAGGCAAAACTATGGGAAATGACTCAGCTGCATTTTATAGAATGGACTTCGTGGAGGAGGGGGCAGAAGCAAAGAAGTTTGAAGAACAGCACTTGGATACAGATAAGGCGTGAGCAAAGAAGCAACCCCAAGAGTCTCAGTGATACTGTGGCAAGTAAGCTAGCCTTGCTTACTCCGTTCTCTTCCTCTGGGTCCCCCAAGTGTGTCAGTGTCTTACAGCAGCCTTGAACAGGGCTTACAGCATAGGTGGAGACTTATCAAATCACACAAAACCTAGAAGAGAAGTCCAGTTAGACTTATTAATCACTTGGCCAAGGGACCACCCCTCAAGAATGCAGGTTCACCTTAAACAGCACTAAAGAGATAGGAGAATAATTACCTTAATGAAATAGCGAACTTTTCTGGCCCAGCATTAACATCCCCTAGCACATAAATCTGCCCACTGTTCTGAATTACTCAGAAAAGTATAGCTATATCCTTCTTCATTTTACTTCTGTTCCTTTTTTTTTTAATTTTATGAATTTCACATCATGGACCCTGTTCCCTCTCATTTTCCAACTCCCCTCAGACCTACCCTCCACCCTTGAAACTTCTCCCAACATAAAAAAACAGAAAACAAAACAAAGAAACAAACAAAAAACCTCATTGTGGAAGCTGTAGTGTGTCTCAGTGTGTCCTATAACAGTCCCTTTTGTCCACATTTTTTGTTTGTTTCTTTGCAAATGTTCATTATAATGACTCCTTGGTCTTCCATGAGGCCTCTGACTTCTGCCACTTTGTCAATACTGGAACCCCACTGGGACTCCTCTCAGATATCCTGTTGTTGTCCGGTGTCATGGAGATCCTGTAGTTTTGAGTCTGTGGAACTTACCTCTTCATGCATTCCAGCAGTTCATCCATGGGATAGATGTTGGTGTGGGCCAACTCAAAGCCCTGGTTCTTGGAGTGCAACCCCACATCCAAGGCCTATTCTACTGTGCTACCCAGGAAAGGTGCAGGGCCTGCTTTTCTGAGTGTTGCAGCAGGTAAGGGACTAGACCAGTTCTCCTGCTCTCATGACCTTATCATGGCCAACTCCCCTGGTGCTACCTGTGTCAAGGGCATCAGAGAGTGGAGGGAATCTCTCCCTCACCAATTCCAATGAAAAGCAGACAAAAGACAGGGGTGATTTTCCCACACTCACACCCTTGGGGTTGGCTCACCCACATCCTGCACATCCAGGGCCAGATGTACTGTGCTGTCCAGGCAAGGTGCAAGACCTGCTCTCCCAAGTGCTGTAGCATGTGAGGGGCAGGGACAGTTCCCTTGTTCTTGTGACCCCATCTGGGCCAGATCTCCTGTTGGCCAATGGTGGTCAAGGCAATAGGGAGGTGAGGGGATCTCTCCCTATCCAATACCACCACATAGCAGACAGAAGGCAGGGCTGGCTCTCCCACACTCACTCCCTCAGGGCTGGCTCATCCACAATCTCCATATACAGGACCAGCTGTAGTGTGCTACACAGGCAAGGTGCAGGGCCTGCTCTCCTGAGTGCTGCAGCATGTGAGGAGCAGGGACAGCTCTTCTGCTCTTGTGACCACCATCAGTGCTAGATCTCCTGTCCACCACTGGTGGTGAGGGCAAAGGGGAGGGAATCTTTCCCTTGCCAACACTACCACAAAGCAAGAAAAAGACAGGGATGGCTCTCCCATACTCACATCCTCTGGTCCAGTTCACCCACAACCTCTACATCCAGGTCCAGGCAGGATATTGGATTGTTGGTTTTCACAGGCTAGTTCCCTGTCCAGGTGCCATGGTGCCAAGCTGGTATTGGTCCTTGGGTTGCTTTTATCCAGGAATGTTAGGCTACTATTCATTCAGATGTCCATTGGTTAGAACACTGAACATAGAAATAACCCCTCTCCTTTCTGCCACCTATTGATGCACATGTGCCACAGCAGCCACATCTGCAATGCCTTCAGGGGCAGGTTGCTTCTGTTCTAATCATGTCTTCTCTAATACTCTGGAATTCCTTAATCTTACTCTGAAACTGCCCTCTACTTCTCTTTCTGCCAAGTGGTCACTTGTCTGCCATATGACTGACCTCCATGCCTAACTCAAATGGCATAGCTTTGTCCTTTCTATCTTTCCAAGATTTACAGTTTGGTTGCTTTAAGATTCTTTTAAAGCCTAATAAAAAGTGTTTTCAAGCCTCCTTTTGACTCCATTCTTAAATTATTTCATCAATGAGACTAAGACTCCTAAGGGGAACCCCAGTTTCTCCAGTAACAAGAGTAGGCTAATCTAAAGTATAAATCTAATCCCATCAGTTTTCTCTGCCCCTACCCATCATCCAGTTTTAATGAATTTTCACTCTTCATAAAGTATAGGTTCCCTGGACAAACATACAGATGCTTCCACAGTCTTTCCCCACCCTGCCCAGGACAACCAACTACTGTGGTGGTCCTAGGAACCCCTGCCTCCTTGTATTCTTACTCTGTGTAGTCTTCTCTCTTTGACTATGAATAGGGCCCATTAATAGTCTTTGAATACATAGAACACAGCAAAAACTAATGACCATTACATGGGAAAAAGGTTTTGTCCTCCATCCTGTTGGCATTTCTTTTCTTGCTTTCTAATTTACTCCATCTAATAGAGTCAGGTGTCACCTTGGAAGAGACCACGTGAAAGGTCCATGTGGCATGGAACTAAAGAAAATGTCAAACCAATAGAAAAAGAATCCTGCTCCTAGTCACACAGTTGAGTCCCAGAGAAGATCACTCCCCAGTGGATCCTGGAAATGACTACAGCTCTGCCTGACACCATGACAGCAGCTTTGTAAGACACAAGGGCAGGACCCTGAGGCACCAGCCATGGCAGGCCATTTCTTCTGACCACAGAAGTTTCAGGTGATGACAATTTTATCTTAAAAGGTAAACTTTGAGGTGATTTATTATGGAGGAATTAATGATTAATACAGTACATTTTCAATTTCACATCTCAGCCACTTATGTGTTAGCACCTTATACTCCTATCACACTAAACTAGTTTGTCCTTAACATATACCTCTGTCTAGAGTATTGTGTGCAAACTTCTTTTGATCCAAATGCCATCTCTTTTCTCTCATGCCTGGTAATAGTGTGTACTTTCATCAGAATCCATCTGTAATACCACAGCTGTTCAAATGGCTGCCCAATACTTACCTCCTTTTGCCAGTTAGAGAATCTGCTTCATGCTCCTCAGCAGCCCATATATATTCGGCTTAGAGCACTTTGTCTGTTGCTGTTTACTGAAGGTACCCCTTTGTCTAAGTAACTCTTAGCTCCCCTCACATACAGACGAACTCCATCATCTTCTATCTTGAATACCTTACAAAGCAATCTGGGCATACCCACACTTCATATTTTTTTTTCATTAACTTGAATTTAAAAATAGCCATTGATGAATTAGTTGTGTCATGTGTAAAGCAAGAGCAGCACCAACAACAATAGTAAAATTAATAATATGATATAGTAATAGAAATAACAAAATAATAACAACAACAAAATTGATAATATGGTGCAGTAATAGTAAAAACAAAGTGATAATAAGAATGGGATAATTATATTATTAATACAGTGTTATTATTGGGATTAGAGTTTCCACGAGCCAGATTCTGAAGTGAATGTGTTTGCATACACTACCTGTAAGCTTCATTTTATCACATAGGGTCAGGAAATTTTATTCATTGCATATAAACTCAGTATGGGAATAAATAAGTTAAGTCTCAGGACTTAGAGTGCAGAAAGGAGACAATCCTAGATCTGATCAGTTCTTTTCCCAAAGCAAACTTTAAATAAATGTCTCAAAGAATAAACTATGGAGGACAACTTGAGGACCCTTTTGAATGCAGCATATTTCTTCAGAAAATACTCCTTCAGAGAATATCATGTAAACATCCTCCAGGGACTAGTGTGTATGCGTTTGTGTGTGTGTGTGTGTGTGTGTGTGTGTGTGTGTGTGTGTGTGTGTGTGTGTGTACAAAGTGTTACTTTCCCCAAGTAAAAGAGTGAAGAATGAGTCAAGGAAAGATGATCAATACCCATGTGGTAGGGAAAGCCACAGGACAACCCTACTTCTATTATAAAAATGCTCTCCCAGGGCCTGAAGTTGAGCAGCAGATCCAATTAGCTGGCTTATATATGGATATATGCAGGTTAGGGCACTGCTAGAATGGTTGCACTTGGCCTGAAGAATTTTGATGAGCTTTTAAAATTCAGTGGACACTGGCCTAGAATTAATCTATGTTAGTTTTGCCATACACTGGAAAGTGTGGCCCTTTCCTCATCTAACAGACCCACTGGGCATCAATTTGGGCCACTTTTATTATTTCCAACAGTCAGTGGTTTACCAGTATCACCTTTGGGAACACCTTCCTCCTTGAACCCCTCTTACTTTGGTTCTGCATAGTGTCAAGCCAGGGAAATGAGTAAATGTAGGATAACCCTCAAGGGAGGGAGCTTTTATTTTAGCAAATTCAAAAAATTGCGACATCAGACTCTGGTCCACCAATTAGAGTTCTCTATCCAGACCATCAAACATGGAAATTAGGGCAGTGGGGAAGAGGGAGGGTTTCTCACTTCGTAGCATGGTACTGTTGCATATTAAGGTTAAATGATATTTTAAATTACCAAACAGGACTGAGGAAGCAGTTTGCCATTCACCTGGGTTCTTTTACAAAATCATCCCTTATCTCTCTTTCTTCCCTCCAGAAGCTGTGCAACTGAAAGGCAGCATTCTTGGAGGGGTTGAGTACACACTGAAAATTAGCATATCAAGCACACCCAATAAGCTGAATGGAAATTGGAAGAATCTTAACTCTGACATCTATTGGCTGAGCTAAATTGAGGTTAATGTGGTCCAGTCCTTCCTGGTTTAAACAAAGATAGGAAAATGCATGTCCTCCAGTCCCTATCCCTGGGGCCTGTAAGGCATGTCTCTTCTATGGTGAAAATAAAAACAATATAAAGAAAAAGAGGAAAAAAAATAAAAGAAAGAAAGGAAGGAAAAGATCCCAAACATGTTAGTGGGATATATATGTATATTTGCTGATATATAACTTAATAAAAGTTTATGGACCCGGGATAAGGAAGCCACTCTGAACAGATACACTAGGACTGAAATATGGTCCAATTAAGTCTGTAACAGGGTGAGCTTTACTTTGAACATTCTCCAAGTTGAAATGAAAGCTCTGCAGAACAGATAAATCAGGCGACATAAAAAAACAAAAAACAAAAAAACAAAAAAACAAAAAAAAAACAAAAACGCTGATCTGGCACAGCTCCCAAAGAAGCTAAGGGGAAGTAGGTAGGCTGGGGGGACTAGTCAGGGCTGGATGGAGAGGTGTGGAAAGGGAGGGTGGGAAGGGACTTAGCCAGCCCTTTCCATTGGATGCTTAAATGGTTGCAGATCCTGTGACTGTAAATAAACAGAAGATATTTAAGCCATTCCAATTAATGCTTTCTGTGACAGCTATTCATCTATTGAAGAGATGGCAAGCCTTGTCTGCTGCAATTAAGTTGTTTGGTAGTAGTGCCTTCAAATATTTGGTGCCTTTAGCCAAACAGTCATTTGTAGTTTATGGACACATTTCCTACTGAAGTAGAGATTTGGTAGCAAAAACTACCCCTACCCTGAGCTAGACAGCTATCAGGGCACAATTCAGCCTCAGCTCCTGCAGGAAGCCTTCCTTGTCTTGTTCAATTTTAGGACAATACAAAGAATTCTTCCTAAGAACAATACAAAGAACTCTTCTTAAATCTATGACAGAAGCTGACCATCATAGAGTGTGAGTCTTGGTCAGGGACCTAGGTTTGCATTTCAGCATTGTCTCTTTTTATTTGTGGGCTCTTTTCAGATCCTGAATGCCAGCTGTAAAATGAACATTTGGGACTTCAAAGATGTCTCAGGTAGTAAAGGGCTTTCTGCACACACCTGAAGACTCACGTTCAGATGCTCAGCATTTATGTGAAAAGCTGGTGAGGAGACAGGAGGATCCCCAGAGGTTACTGGCTAGCCAGTATGGGCCCTTGATTCAATGAGAGATGCTACCTCAAAAATTAGGATAGAAAGCTGTTGAGTAAGGTACCTGACTTTGATCTCTGGCTGCCTCTCTCATGTGCACTGATGTATACACATGCATATTCCCAGGTTCTGCACTCACACATGTACATGTAGCTCACAACTTGAACATCTACTGTATGGTATTGCTGAGATGTTGATGGTTCAGTACAGAACAAACAGAAGTATTGCCATGCACATAGTAGGGTGTCATATTGTTTTGATTTCTTAGCTCAACCTACTCTTGTTAAAGAGAAATCATGCCTACTATATTTCAGCAAAGTTGTTTTCACTTTTACATCTTTCAGAACATACAATGGCTTACTCACTGGAAATTTTGTTTAGTCTCCATGAGACAGTATATTGGAAGATTTTTTTTAAAATTTTGTCTATAATAGGCAGCTTTGGGCTGCTACCTCATCCCTTGAAGCCTCATTTTTCTCGTCTGTAAAATGTCAGTAAGAAGAGCAGTAATAGGGCTGGGGAGCGAGTCAGTAGAGCGCTTGTTGCACAAGTATGACTACCTGAGTTTGGATTCCCAGCACCAATGTAAAACCTGAATGCATTTGTAAATCTAGTGCTGGAGTGGAGAGGAGCAGTAGTGAAAGGCCAGTCCCTAAAGTTTTATTAGCCAATCTAGCCAAATTGGCAAGGTTCAGTTTCAGTGAGAGATGCTGTTTAAAAACATAAAGTGAAAAGTGACTGAGGAAGACATCCGAAGTTGACAGTCCTCCACTTCTACATCCACATAAATATGAACACACACACACATACACACACACACACACACACACACACACACACACACACACACACACGTCCAGAGAGAGAGAGAACAATAACATATTCCACATAGAAGTGTTGTAACCATCCAATATGATCTTCCACATAGAAGTGTTGTAACCATCCAATATGATCTTCCATGTTGGGTTGCTGGGATCAGGAAGGCACATGGGTGTCCAATTATGGTCAGTTCTGGCTATTTTCTCTTTGCAAAGAAAGCCTTTAAGCCTCACAGAAATGTAATCACCTTCTCTAAATGTCAGATACAACATAGCCAAAAAGAGCTCTCTTTGGTCTCTAGTTGTGTTCCTCCCACCCAAATCCTCTTACCTTCTGATAGAACTGAGTTCTTCAAAGTAGAAGGGTCTGTCTGCTTCACTGTTAAGACATCTGGAGTCTCCTGAGCTATCTGGAGATATAAGTGAACTTTACTTAAAGTATACTGTGTGGAGAAAATTCCAGGGAGCTGTTGACCTTCATATATATTGGAAGTAACCTTTGTTAGGATCGAGGTGCTGAATGAGGGACATTTATCTATGGGGACCTGGTGATTTCTTCATTTTTGCTTTCCCCTGGCATCATTATTCAGGTAGGCATACCTGTATTGTCTTCTGTATTCTTAGGGGACAGTCAAGATCCCTTGCATTTGGTGCCCTCTCCTAGAATTGTCTGTAGTATAGTCAATATTAATATACTACAGAGTTCTAGCCACTGATGGTATCATCTTGGCTCTATGACAGGCAGAAAGCTATCTTTTAGCTTTTGAGAAAGATTTGCATATCTATTGTGAACTTGGATGTCCTGGACACATTGGACACAAGGATCTTTCTGTGGCCTTCCATTTGACTTTGTGACTTTACCTATCTCCAAGGTTGGGTAGAATGTTAAAATCCAGTTTTCAAAAACCTGATTGGGAAATTAGAGGGACTATGTTTCACAGCAATCTGGAACTCTGTTTGTCTAAACTAGCCCTGCTACTGTTGAGTAGATTCAAGTAGGAGGCTTCTTCTGGTTCTATCAATTCCTTCTTATAAACAATTCCCATTATGCAGCTAGGTCTTCCAGGGTCTCATCTTGGAAATCACTAGCTCTCCTCATGTCCAACTATCCTGCTTATGATTCTGATGGGTTGTGTTGGAGCACCTACACTGGAGTACCAGATGATATTTTACATAATGTGATTGACAGATTAGGAAAATGAAAGATGAAAAGCAAGAGTTCAAGTTCCTTCCACAGCTACTGAAAATCCACAGTTTCATAAAGTTTTTTTTTTATGTTTTGTTAGGAGAGTCCCTGATGACATTGAATGTCTCTGGGAGCAGTTTGACATTATCCCCAAGATCTGGTCTTCTTTGGAAGGGAATGAGTACTTACAGGAACTGGGCATAGGATAAGGAGAAGAATCGTTCATGAAGGAGAAAACAGGCAATATAGAGGGTCAACAGTGACTCCTCTGGTTTATAGTTTATTTTGAGAACAGCTTGTGAGTGGAGCTATTATTACTCAAACCAACAGCATCTACTAGGTTCTGTTATGTGATTTCGTCCTTCAAGACATCTTTACAATAGGTAGTGCACATCTTCATCACTGATCCACTGTCAAGTAAGTTCTGTAAGGGGATAACAATTATTTTGTACACTGATACATCCTTAGCATCGAAAACTGTCTCTTTGTCTCTCATCTATATTTATTGAATGAATAAAGAATATTCTAAGTCCATTTTACTAATGAGCAGTTCAGCTGAGTCCCATAAATCTTTATTGATTGTTCCAGGTGACATGACTGGCTAATAGTGGGGACAGGATTCAAAGTACATCTCTGAACTCCATGTTTATACATGAACATTTGCATATGATTCTGCTTCTGCATGTGCCCACCATGAAACAGGAGCTTGGGCTCCGTATGCCCACCCTGCAGTTTCTGTGGGGTCACAACAGAACCCTTGATCCCAGTTTAGTAGAATAGAGTGGGGCTCAAGACTGGCACTTGGTGGCTCTGAGGTGTTTTTCCTCAAAGGTACAATTAGAGTATCAATTGTGTTCCCATGGGCTCATCTATTTCCAGACTGGGATTCACTCTGTGCTGCTGATTTGGAAGGTTGTAGAACCTTTAGGAAGTAGGACCAATCTGGAAAAAGTATGTCACTGAGGATGTGGACAGAGTGAGAATGTGGACAGGTACTGAGGTTTATAAGCAGGTCCTTGCTCTGCCCATGCCCTCTCTGCCTAACTCCTGACTCTATGTTATCAGCCACTTCAGACTCTGGCCACCATGCCTCCTTTGGTCTGGTGGAGCATGTCCCATTAAATTATGAGCCCAAAACTCGTTTCCTTCCCTTAGGTTTTTTTCTGCCACATATTTTGTCACAGAAGCAAGGAAAGTCATGAACACAGATGTGTCTCACGTATTTCTGAACCATAATTTTCTATTCTTACTGGTGGGGGCTTGTAATGGCTTCACCACCAGCATCACAGATAAACAATGAAAGCAGAAGTCCACCAGTTAAGAAGCTAGGAAGCCACAGTCACATGCAAAGTAAAATTGTTCCCCACAAAAGCCTGCAGCATCTCCAACAGAGAAAAAGGTGAGTTGTTATCAACATGTTCTCACCGTGGTTATCAGCCTAGCTATTTCTACACCTCCTTCCCTCTCCACTTCTCAAAGGAAAGGAGATTATTTTTAATTACATTCTTACACTGGATTAATGAGTCTCCACAGTAAGTTAATGAGCAGGACACCGCACCAGGAGACAACACATCTGATTACATTTAGAGACTTCCTTGAAGCTTTCTCCTATCTAGACCTCTGCCAAAGAACAACTGGTGAGGAAGCTAGAGGCTGCCAGTGTTTTCTGAGGTGTGTCATTTAGGATGCCTAGGACATAGCCACTTCAAAAAGCCTGCTGGGAAAGGGATGGTCTGGTGTTCTTTAGAAGAAAGAGTTTCTTACTTGTAACCTAGTGGCCCATGGCCCCTTAACAAGTACCAAGTAAGAGAAAGGAACATTCTTGTTTCTCTGGGTTCTTTGTTATTGTTATTTAGACACCATCACACAGAAAACTTTGTTGATGTTTAACTCTGTCTGAACTCACCTTTTTTGGTCTCCATAGCTTCACTTCTCTGTCTGTATTCCATTCCCTTCATACATATCTTCCCTTCTTGACCACTGGAAACTGGGTGAGGGCAGGTGCACAACCTTCTGTATTCACGTATGTATACCTGGACCTACTGCAGATAGCAGATTCACAGCACACTTGGGCTTCCTGAATCAGAAAGAATGAATGATCAAAAACCCAGGGAATGAGTGAAGGACTTCCTGGTTGAAATGAAAGCATCAGCTGCATGCCCATTGAAATGCTTTCCTTGTGGCTGCATGGCTCAGGGTAGTTATCAAGACTAGACTAGACTTTGAAGCAGGAATGTATCCACATATTTTCAGTTGCTCACACACCAGAAATGCTTCTATAATCCTTGCCATGCATACATAATGATTTGGCTATTTTAAGTGGCCACTCAGACCCAACCAGACTACAGTTCCACCATGCTGCTATTGCAGCATCTTGGGGTCTCCTAGGTTGCATGGGCAAAAGATGGTAAATACTAAAAACTGTCAAGAACATATTTTGTCTGACCTTGAAGTGGTATAAAGACTCACTTTTCACTGGCTAGAAATAAATACAAGGTGTCCCCTAATCTCAAGAGATAAACTCCCAAACTGGATGCATACCAGGGATTTTTTTTTTTTTTGGACTTTGTAGACAGTCTAGTGGTTTTAAGTCCTTTGTTTAC
>CAJQZJ010034389.1:1699112-1721949 GCA_907164525.1 Lophiomys imhausi
GAGGGGGGAGTAGGGAGGGGATTGTGATTGAGATGGAACTTGAAGAAATAAAAAATAAATTATTAAAAAAAAAGAAAGTACTAACTGAAGGGAGACTTTCTGGTAGGCAGGTGTCTTAGTCAGGGTTTCTGTTGCTTCAACAAAACACCATGACCAAAACGAAAGTTGGGGAGAAAAGGGTTTATTCAGCTTACATTTTCATATTACTGTTCATTATTGGAGAAAGTCAGGACAGGAACTCAAGCAGGGATAGAACTTGGAGGCAGGAGCTGATGCAGAGGCCATGAGGGGTGCTGCTTACTGACATGCTTATCATGGCTTGCTCAGCCTCCTTTCTTAGAGACCCCAGGACCACCAGTCAGGGATGGAACAACACACAATGGACTGGGCCCTCCCTCATCCATCACTAATTGAGAAAATGACCTACAGCTGGATCTTAAGGATACATTTCCTCATCTGTGGCCCCCTCCTCTCTGATGACTCTAGTTTGTGTCAAGTTGACACAAAACCAGCCATTATAGTGGGTCAGTCATAAAGAGGTTCAAGGAATTAGTGCTGTTCGCCCACCTCTCTTATCTTCTTTTTCGTGAGTGCTGCTGTTGCTGCCATCCTTCCCTGATATACAATCAAGCTTCTTCAGCTTTCCAAGGTGGATATGGGACCAGCAATCCTCTGGAAGCCCTCTACTTCTTCAGCACC
This sequence comes from Lophiomys imhausi, assembly GCA_907164525.1. Lineage (NCBI taxonomy): Eukaryota > Metazoa > Chordata > Mammalia > Rodentia > Muridae > Lophiomys > Lophiomys imhausi. The sequence goes on from CAJQZJ010034389.1 coordinate 1,699,812, forward strand.
AAATTGGGCTTGCAATGGAGTCCAGGTCCATGGACTAAGCAGTTACTGTGTTCTCACCTTCTCCACACTGAAGGTGGTAATTGTTAGACTGCTAACAGCCTACCACTTGGAAGCCATTCTATGCAATTTCCTTTACAATATATAAACGTTCTGTCCATTCTTATCCTCTAGAGACCCCAGAGTAGCACAAGTACTAGTAATGTAAGGGAAGGACAGACCTTTATTCCTCTGTGCTTCATCTCCCTAAATTCTTCCCTTTGAGATGCTATGTGATGATGCCAGTGAATTGGTGAAAGACATAAGACATACCACTGCTGTCACTATATTAGAATATTTAGTTTGCTGTAATAAAGTGCCAAAGGCCACCTGATTGGCAAACACAAAAGGTTTGTCCTTAGCAGGGAGGCAGAGATGTCTCTGGTGAAGGTACTGAACAATTTGGATTCCAGTGAGGATTCATGTCCTGTCTCTGAGAAAGCACCTCTGAGTGCTCACATTGTAGAAGGGGCAAACACGGTCCCTGGGCCCTCTTTTAAAAGGCGCTAATTTCATTCATGAGTATTCCAACTTCATTATCTAACCACCTGTCATCTACTACCATTGTCTGGGGAAGGGATTCCCTAAAATTTGGAAGGGACACATTAAGACCATGGTAGCCACATGAAACTTAAAGGTACCTTTCCAGACCCGAATCTGAAGAGCATTTTAGTGTTTTTGGACCTTATAGACATGGCCCGAAGGCTTCTTCTTTTTCCTCAAATTTCTTCTGTAGTCTGTAATTTACAGCTCACTGCACTGTGGATTCTGGCTGCATGGGTTATATCAACCTCCAGCATCAGTGAGTGCATCAGTGACTACAGGGAAGAACATGTTCCAACCATCTACATAGTCTTCCCAACATTCTTCCTTTGAAATACAAGGTGACCAATCTTTTAAAGCAACCCTATGCTACATTCTTTTCTTCAATATTTTAAAGATTAATTCTCTGTCTGTCTCTGTCTCTCTGTCTCTCCCCACCCCCCGTGTGTGTGTGTATGTTTATGTTTGTTTGTGTAGAAAGGCACATATGTATTCAGGTGCCTGCAGAAGCCAGGAGTATCATCTCTCTGGTCGGGAGTTACAGGCAGTCATGAGACACTTGGCATGGCTTCTGAGAATCAAGTTTAGGTCCTCTGAAAGAGCAGTATGCTCTCATCTCGCTATCTCTGAGTCCTTTGCTTTTTGTATGTGATTTACCCTCATGGGAGAAATTCTTGTGAGAGCTATTCCTGAAGACATCTACAGGAGTGTCAGTGTTCCGGACCCAATGTTTCACATTGCTGGTTGCATATACTGCCATTCCACATGTGCAGTACATACTGGCATGTGACAGTCTTCTTTTAGAATATTAGTGCTCAAATGCAGCTTTGTTTGACTGGGGGTTTGAGAACTATTATATTTCATCTGTATTGGAACAAGGGATAGTGTCTAGAATATATAATACAAATAACTTCAACTCTGCATCAGTAGCATTCAGACTATCAAGCAGATGGAAGGGGCCCAAGATGGCGACACACCATATGTATATAATATAGATATGAGATGGAGAGGGTTATTTTTAGAATAGCCCAATAAGTTACTATCTGTATTTGGCCCCAGAGAAAACTATAGAAAATCTGTTGTCTCAATCAGCAGTGGAGCTGTTTGTAGCCTTGGAGATTTGTGGTGAGCACAATTTATAAGGGAATACATTTTTATTGGGTTCACAGACTACTTTCAACTCCCAAGGGGCCAAAAAATGTATGACCCCTCCATTGCTCCTCCAAAACAGCTTCAAATTGCATTAGGGAAGGAAGTGATGAAAAGAAGTTCAAATCCCGGACCAAGTTGTTCTCAACTTTGAGGAGCTAGGAGTGTGTACTCTGGGCTCAGTGAATCTGGGAAAGGCAATGACACAGAAGAGCAGAGCAACAGCAGAAAGACAAAAGCCTGCTTAGGAAGATGACAGGAATTGGAGGAATGCTGTAGCAAGTATGTGGAATTATCAAGGACTAGGTAGTGATAAGCCAAGCTCTGTGAGAAATACAGAAAGAGCAGAAGACTGAAGGGAGAGATTCATGGGCCACTCTGTCCTCCATGAGTTCTTGGAGTTTGATTATCTTACACAGTGGTTAGAAGATGCTGAGGAGCATTTTGTTCTCCTTTCTTCCTGTTTTGTCAAGTATATTGTCTCTGTCTTGCCAAGCACACAGCCATCATGCATTGGATTGATTAAAACTCAACTGAATTGCAGTGAGACTACGAGGGCTTGCAGCTAATGGGACTTTAAAGAAAGTGTTGGCTTGGATTCCTTCACATCAAGTTGAAAAAGTCAGACCTTCTGAAAGCCACAGTGAGCCTTGGATGATTGTGAACAAGGGTGTAAAGTTTATAAAATCGTCCATGTGAAAAGAGCCAAGAGACATCGGGACTAGGTCAGGACTTCTTGCAACTTCCCTGGAGCCTGAGTGGAAACACACTTTGTTTTAAAGTAATGTGGAAGTATCTCCATCTATATAAAGACAGTGGTTTCTCTGTTTTCCTGCAAATATGAAGTCCTCTTCAGCTACACTGACTGTCAGTTCCCCAATTCCAATAGAGTCATAATTACCAGGAGATATTTTCTCCTTGAAATATTTACTGCCCTATAATCCCCCAAAACACCATAATAAGTGGTAGCTGATGCCCAAGCTTGGTATAAAGTTCATTGTGATGTACAATGGGCACAGTGACAGATCAGAGCCCATGTTCTAGACTGAGTCAGTGGTTACTGAGCAGGAATACAACCATGACAATCATCAGATCTTTTTTTTTTTTAAATATTTTTTTCTTCAAGTTACATCTCAGTCACAAACCCCTTCCTATTCCCCCTTCCTATCCCACCCTTCCACCCTCTTCCCCCCAGAAGTTTCCCCTTTCAGTCCAACAGATGGTTCCTTCTCTTATAACAGTATTATACAAAACAACAGATATAAGTATGCCACATTTATGAGAGTTAAATGGCCCAGTATACCTTCCCAATGTCCAGTTTATACATATTTGGCCCCTGACTTTAACATTCTACTATCTAACCATCTCCTTGAGTTTAAAGGTCTATATGTGACTCAACATTCATACTAACTTGCAACACACTTTTAAGAGTATCTTCTTAGATCTATAACAACCTCTTGATTCCTAAGCAACTCAAAATTTAACTATGAGACTCTAGCTGTCTATTCTTCAACCACCTCAGAGACCTGAGAGGGATAAATATATCTGCTTATATAGGAAGTGCAGGGCCTGCAGCATCCAAAACTAAGAAAGGACATACCAATGACTGCCTGGACAGTTCCCATTCTCTCTCCATACATTCCTGCATCAGTCTTCAGCCTTTGGGTCCTGTTTCTCTGACAGACATTTGTTGTAGAGCAGGGATTACGAAGGACTTACCTACCCTGTCTTGGCAGAGTTAGGCTGTCGACTTCCCTGCTACCAAGTTTTGTCCTTTTTGGACAGCAGTCTGTCTGCAGTTGGTGCAAGGGGTTTTTTCATGCCAAGAGATAGGCTTGCCACTAATTCAACCATCTTACAGTGGAGGTTCTTCGATGCTTATCTTCTACTTGGGAGTAGAATAGGGGGTGCTGTCAGGCGCTGATATGTCTCGATATCAAAAAAAAGACAAAAGAAAAACTTAATTTAAGATAACATCTTTAAATGCCATATTCTGCAGATCTCTTGGGGTTTTTGAAGATGCCCTATCCATCTCTTGTATTTAGATAAGCAAATGTTGCTTGTCTCTTAGCAACTTGATTACTGAGTAGTTTAGAGAATATCTGTGTTAGACTGTCATAGTAGCTAACAAAGTGACATGTTTGCATGACTAGGAGTTTGTTTTACTTAACTATCCTAGACCGTTTTAGACGGTTGGTATCAAGAGGCCAGAGCTTCACATTTTATTTTTAAGTATCTCTAGGTATGATACCATTAGGAAGCATCACCACGGCAATCCAATGTTGCTGGGACCGTTCAGCTCTATACAATGCCCCGGCAGGAACCTCAGTGAACCCTGCAAGATCAGCTTCTCCCTACAAACCCCTTAGGTCATCTAAACAGCTGAGAACAGAAGGACTGAACATAAAAGGAGTGTACTAACATTTTTAACCATTTTTTCCATTTGGGTTAGCAGGAAGTCACTTTAAGAGAGCGACGTCCCATACCCAGAGTGTGGGGAAGGTGTTTCTCCGCCCTTCTTTTTGGTTATTTGAAGGATAACTGAAAACTCTGATATTTAGGGGAAGAGTTTACAAGCTGATAAATGGTCCTGTTTAATGGGTTTTGGAGGTTAGACCCAGGGACTTTCTACTTTTCCTTTTCTGTATCCTTCTTCCTCTCCTATGGAGGAGTGCATAGGCTTGAGAAAAATGAGATATAGACATAGCACAGGAAGGTCCAAGAAGAAGGGGCAGATTATTGAATATGCCCTTATACCTTTGTATATTGATACAAAATTAGTAGTTTATTTGGCTAAAGTGGTATTGACCATTGTTTATTGTGCAAAAATAAGATTGTATTGGATTACATCGGTATTGATCTTTGTATATTGATACAAAATTAAGATTATAGTTGGCCACAATGGTATTGACCCTTGTATATGGACGTAATATTAAGACTGTATTTGGCTACATAGGCATTGATCTTTGTATATTAATACATAATTAAGAGTATATTTAACCACAATTGAATAGATCTTTGTATATTGATACATCAGATCTTTTTAAAAGGAAACTGGAAATCCACCTTTCTCCATGCCTCTCCAAGTCTTGAAATATTGGCTCAAATTCACTGAAATAACATGAATGTCAAGTGAAATGTATGTGCAATCCTACTTCTTAGTTTGTGAAACATTTTAAAAGACAGCTATGGGGTCCAGATCCCAGGACTTGAATTCAGACTCTGACAATCAATGGACTCGATGGAGACCCTTAACCATTTTAAGTTTCACACCCCTAATTCAAAACAAACTGTGGACACAGCACATCTCACCTTGCAAGGTGGTAAGGAATAAATGGGGTGATGCATTGGAAACCATTAACTAAACTGTGAGAGCTACAAAAAGCTTTAGCTCTTTGAAGTATGAGCTGGAAAAAAAGACATAATGAGAAGACAGGCTATCAAGCATAAATATATGATGGAGCTACATGAAGGGAAAACGTTGTGCTGAGCTCAGTGTAGGGGCAGATGTGGGGTTTGTGCTTTCCTCACAGTATTCAAAGAAATCTCTTGGTTCTGGAAAGCGTGTGAAAATCTGGGCATGGAAAATATATTTAGCCACAGTTACTTAAGGCACAGCCAGCTGTAATCAATGACCTACATATGGGAGGGGTCTTTGTCAGTGAAATGAGAGTGATATGTAGATAAGTATTGTTGAGTTCACAGCCCTAGATGGGAGAGGCATCTGAAATGTCCACTAGAACCATAGAATACAGCGGCAAATTTAAGAGGCAAAGATATTAAAAACACAGCAGATCCTGGTCTGTCTCTGTTTGAGGGGCTCAACTGCTGTCCTATTTTACGAGGTCAGATTTACTTCAGTCTCTGTTTCATAAGCTCCCACCCAAAGTCCCAGTAATGTTCTCAGTATTCACCAAAGCTAGTTGGCTGAGCCACTAGCATGTACCCTAAAAAATGAAAAAAAAAAACTATATATTCCTTGACTGAGCCTTTTAAAAAAAATTACGTTTATTTATTACTTCAAGTTACATCTCCATCACAGCCCCCTCCCTCTACCCTTCTTGGTCCCACCCTCCCACTCTCTACCCTCTATGGTATATTTACAGAATGGAATACTACTCAGCTATCAGAAACAAGGAAATCATGCAATTTTCTGCCAAATGGATGGATCTAGAAAAGCTCATCCTGAGTGAGCTAACCCAGACCCAGAAAGATGCACATGGCATATATTTACTTATAACTGGATTTTACTCATTTAATACAGGATAATTATCCTACAGTCAACAGACTGAAAGGGACAGGAACATGGACTTTGTTACTTGTTAATGGGACTGAGCCTTTTTAAGTGATAAACTCCGCCTCTTATTTGCATTGGTTCTACAGGTTTCCCAGAGATGCTAATAATAAAGATAATTGAGAAAGTCAAGGAGAGAGTTAGGTATCTTCAAATTCTCTCCTCTCTCTCTCTCTCTCTCTCTCTCTGTGTGTGTGTGTGTGTGTGTGTGTGTGTGTGTGTGTGTGTGTACACATGCTTACATGTGAACTTAGAACTAATGAGGGGTTTCAGTGGAAGCCTTACCTTCATTTAGGCATCTCTAGTTATATGGATCTACCCAAAGAATAAAACACTTACCAGAGAACCATTTTGATCCTAATAGTAAAGCCATCTTCTGGAAGCACAATTATAAAGAATGTGCAGTAGTTACTCATACAATGAGTCCTGTGGAGTCACCATACTTCATGCCATAGAGACAGAATGGTGAAACAGCATGCATACTACAGCACTGTGGAAAATCCTGCAGGACACTGAGATACTAAGATTTGTGCCTTTGCATCTAATAGAAGTTAGAAGGATGTCCACTTCTAGTCCAAGCACTGGCTTCTATAGCTGTTGTATCATGAAGGGGACAGACAGGTCACAGATAAAAGCATTTCGATATCCTAAATTTGGTGGTTCAACTATAAAGTCTTTGTTGTTAGCAGTATGATGTTGGACATATGCCTTGTAGAATCAATGCATTCAAGAAGACCCTGGGACTTCACTATAGTCTGAGTTTTACAGTAAGCAGTATGTAGAAAGAGAGCCAGTGAAATGTATACTGTGCTTAGACCTCGGGCTTGTGAATCTTGGGAAGATGTAGGTAATACCTAATCTTACTACAAGTTGAAGAATAGCTCTGTTTCACCACAGGAGAGTTCTTGCATTAATTTTGTATTCTTTTTTTGAAATAAGATTTACTGCAATGCACAGTAAATCTCATGTGTGTGATCATGTGTATGAGTGCACATGGCTGTGTGCCACTGCATGTATGTGGTAGGCAGAGGAAGCCTTTAGAGTTCATCCACCCCTTCCATATTGTTTGAGATAAACTTGCTTGGTACCCTTACTGCATATAGCAGGCTACTTGGCACATGATCTTCCTAGGATTCTCTTGTTCCTTACCTTCTTCCTTACCTTAGGAGTGTTGGGATTACGGAATTCTTCTACTGTATGCAGATTAACATGGGTTCTGAAGACCCACACTCAGGTCTTCTCACAGGCACAGTAAGCATGTTCCCACTGATCTGTCTCCTCAGCCCAAAATATGTCTTTAAAGAAATTAGTGACATGAGTTTTGGCAGATACAGACATAAAAAGACAATGAGAAATATAGGGAACACTACATAATCTCTTTAATTCTTTTGTGTCTCCTTATATACTATATGGATATAGTGGCATATCCATACTATAGACTAAACTCAGCATTAAACAGGATTTAACTACATATGCTATGGATATGCAAAATTGCCTAACAGTATAAGCACTCCCAAATATTCACAATAAAGTGGCTTAATTTTGTTAAAAAACATATTACTGAACAAAATATGAAAATGAAACTCAAGAAGCCATTAAAGATAGATGACAATGGAGTAAAGTGGGTGAATTTATAAACACATAATTGAAGATAATTATTTACCCTCATATACATAAAGTATATCCCCATATAATATAATTCAGACTCAAACAATGCATAATCCAGGTTTTCATGAATATAGTATTAAAAAGACAAATTCTACTCCTAAGTGTGGTAGATAGCAGAACACTGAGCACTTCAGAGAGAGGGATAAGTGACTGGGAGGGACTTTAATTAGATCGTTTATGAGAATTTTTTCGTCACATTTTTCTGTTAAAATTTCTGCTTACTGTTGTGTTTTAATTTATATTTCACTGAAATGGTTTTTTAAAAAACTTTGAATACAGTTAAAGGTCAGAGTGACCTTTGCTAACTCTTCTGTGCTTTGGAAACACTTAAAAATAATTATTCATTGACCTAGCTAACTTCTTGCTTTAATTTTTGAGATTATAATACAATTACAACATTTCTTTCTTTCCTTTACTCATTCCAAGGCCCCCATATACATCTCTTTACTCTCCTTCAAATTTATGGCCTCCCTGTTCACTAATTGTTATTGCATTCATATATCCCTAAGTATAGTCTGGTCAGGTTGTATACTATTACTTCCATGTATGTTTTCAGGACTGATTGGTACTGGACAGAGCTGTGCTCCTCCCTGGGAAGACCACCTCTCCTACTCTCAGATTTCCTCAGTTTCCAACAGATCTCTGTGTAGGGCTGAGACCTCATAGGCTTTTCTGTGTCCAGTTTGCCCTGTCTGTTAGTGTATTCAAATAGTGGATGCTAACTCACTAATGCAGCACCATTATTGTTATGAATTTACTTCTTACATTTTAATTTTGCCTTTATGATCACTGAGAATAAAGACTGTATCCTTATTACAAATTTATATCTTATGTGGCAGCTCTGATTTTCTTGTACTATTATATTCTTATGTCTCTAAAAAGATATTTTCATTTTAGCTGTTCATTCTGAATTATCATTGGGAATATATGACCACAACATATATATGTGCATCATAATACCATGTACCTAGTAGATAACAATAATCATTACATAATATCATTGAAGCTCATTTCTTAACTCACAGATCAATTTATTAACTTGATACATGGAACAACAATTGTATTAAAATGTCCTTATATAGCAGAGTACCAGACAACAGTGAAAATATAAGAAATACACAGTCATGTGCTGCGTAACAATGTCATGGCCATCTATGTGGTGGTGGCCATTTTAATTTGCATAATTATACTCTATGAAATTTTCCAACAATAAAATTACCCAGTGGTGTGTTTCTCCAAGTGTAATCATGTCACAGGCTTCTGAAGTCTTATAGGATGTCAGTCTCAGCCTATCAAAGGCCACAATGACTTAGATATTGGCTATTTTCTAAAGCTAGAGAATCCAACAGTTATCTCCAGGGTCTAGATTACTCCAGGCTAAGTGACTTTTTAGCCAGTTCTTCAATGATTTAGAAATGTGCATTTACCTCATACAGTGGATAGGATTCACACTTTGTAGCCAGAACAATGGATTTAATCTTACCATCTCTACTTCCTACTTGTATGACCTTGGGCAAGTTATTTAACTCCGGTAAACCCTGATTTCAGTGTTTGAATTGGACATAATAGTTATTATCTCACAGGATTATTGTAAGATTAAATGAGATCTTGAGCCTAAAAGACTCAGGACAGAGCACAGTGAGTATTAACCACTGCACAAATCACAGCTATTACTATTTCAAATTGTTTATTTGGGGGAGATAAACTCTTGGGGGTGTGTGCCCTGGCATTTATACATTTCCATTTCCAAGCAGTCAGCAATATATGAACTTTCACATCTTCCTACTCCATGACCTTTCTTTGTCACCCAATCTAAACCACAGGTGTACATGAAAGGTATTTTGAGATGAACTAAAGTGGGCAAACATCTGAATGGAGTAGCAAAATCTACCAGGGTTGTGAGAAAGGCCATGTGAGCAATTTGAGTTATTTATAGGACAACTTGTAGCTCAAAGTAACCTTATTACATGATTCACCAGGTTATTTACGGCTCTAGGCTACACAAGTTGGTGTATCCACAGATTAGAAGGCCTCTGACTCTTGGGGACTATTCACTGTGTCTCTGTTTGCTTTACATTTTAGTGGAGTACTCTGGGAATTTGGCCATTTAAACAAGGACAGCTTGACTACTGAGAAACATGAATGTTTGGAACCTATTACAGTGTGTTTTAATGATATATAGTCATAGTCAAAGTTTAATCTGACAATTAGGGGGGTAAATAAAATTGTGTTGATCTACAGACTCTTGGAATACAGGGCAACTAGTTGATTTGGTAAAAGACAACTGTGCTAATTAACATATGTATAGAGATATGTTGTGAGCATTGGCAAAGTAAAATTGGCTGATACTTGAACAATGTCTGTGAGCTTTATTATATTACTGAGAAACAGAGTTACTGCATTTCAAGATCCATAGAGACAGAAACACAAAATGAACTTATTAGCATGTGGATTATCTCTGAGTAACAGGGAAAAGTCAGATGCAAATGCCATCCAGATTCACAATTCCTAGAAGACAGACAAAAAGATAATGAAACTAAAACTTTGATATGTTGTGGCTACTAAGGCTCTTCAGAAATGAGTGAAGAGTCATAGGCCTCTGTTCTCAAAAGTTATAGTCAAGTGATACGTCTTTCTGATCTTGTAATTAGAATTAATTACTCCTTACTCTGAATTCTTGAAATTTATGTTTTATTCCAAATTCTGTTTACATGTATTCAGGAATATTTGTACATATTGCTTTATTAACTTTTACAATATATAATCATTTTTACAATTTTTCACCAAGGGACACAGACTCTGAAAACAAATGGGAATGGTAGCTTGTGATAGCCTTTGGCTAAAGGAAGTTCCAGAAACTGTATCTTAGGTGTTGCAAATGTAGAGATTGAATACAGTTAACATGTTAATGTTCCTGATGTAAAACAATTATACCAAATATCTTCTGATGGCACATTCATTTTCTAGGGACCTGTGCTCTGTGCATGTCCATACCTTAGAGCCTCATGCCCAGCTCTTCATTCATTTATACTATTTGCATAACACTTACAGCCTTGGGATTTGTGAGTTTAACAGGACTAAAAATGTACCTACTGAACCACAAATACTGCAACCTTTGCACTAAGGAAAGAAGCAAGTTGTTTTAGTTAGGTGATTAAGTTAGAGGCTCTTCCAGGTAAGATACTGATAGCAGAAAGGGACTAAAGGAGGCGTGGTTCAACCTTGAGAAAGAATACTGCAGAGGCACAAAACATTCCAAATGAAAATAGTTACTAGAGAGTGAAAGAGCAGTTTTTGAGTGTGCATGCCTAGAGAGGGAAAGAGCCCTGTGGTCAGGTTGCTAGTCAGATGTGGTATAATGGATGAGAAGCCTTCATTTATTTTTTTATTTGTTTGTTTGTTTGCTTGCTTGTTTGTTTATTTTTATTTTATACATTTATTTATTTCTTCAAGTCACATCTCAATCATAGTCTCCTCTCTCCTCCCCATCCTGGTCCCAACCTTCTATCCGCTTCCTCCTCACCATCCTATCTGCTTTTTTTTTTTTTTTAATTTAAGGTGTACCTATTTTCCCCCAACAGCTCCCCCTTTTAGTACAACAAAAGGCTCCTTTTTGCATAACAATAAATAAAATACAGAACAATAAGAATAATTAGTCAATGATTATTAAAATTATAAGGTATAACAAACATTCCCAATGTCCAGTCCATACATTTTTGGCAACTGATATTAATATGCTATTATCTATCTATCTCAATGAGCTTAAAGTTCTATACCTAACTCAGTTTCCATCCTAACTTGCATTACCAACTTAAAAATATCTTCTTAGACCTAGAATATCCTTTTAATTACTAAACAGCTTAAAATTTAACTGTGAGATTATAACTATCTAGTCTTCAACCACATCAGAGACCTGAGAAAGATAAATACGTCTGATTTATACAGGAAGTGCAGAGCCAGCAGCTTCCAAAACTAAGAAATGACAGACAACTGGCTGTCTAGACAGTCCCCAGTTTCTCTCCATACATTGGAGTATCTATCTTCAGCCTTTTGACCCTGTTTCTCTGACAGACATTAATTGTAAAGCATGAATTATGAAGAACTTTCCTACCCTGTCTTGGCAGAGCTAGGCTGTCAACTTACCTGCTTCCAAGTGTTTTCCTTTTCAGACAGCATGCTGTCTACAGTTGAAGCAAGGGATTTCTCCTGCCTAGTGACAGGCTTGCCACTAATGCAACCATCTCCAATTGGAGACTCTTTAATGCTCATCATCTACTTGGAGTAGAATAGGGTGTGCTGTCAGGAGCTGACATGTCTCAATATCAAAAAATCTTAAGAAAACATCTTTGAATGCCATATTCTACAGATCTCTTAAGATTTTTGAAGATCACCTATCTATTCTGTATATTTGGATAGGTAAATGTTGCTGGTGTCTCTTAGCAACTTGATTTCTGATTAACTTAGAAAATAGCTGTGATTTGTTAGGTATCCTAGTACCTAACAAAATGACATGCTTGAATGACTATTAGTTTGCATTTCTTAATTATCCTAAACAATTTATGACAGTTGCTAACAAAAGGTCAAAACATCACATTGCATTTTTAAGCATTGCATAGGTACAATACCTTAAAAAAGAGTTAACCTTAATTTTGTATCAATATACAAAGATCAATACCAATGTAGTCCAATATAATCTTAATTTTGTATCAATAAACAATGATATAAGAGCATATTCAATTACCTATCACTTTTTCTTTATCATTCCTATACCATGTCTATATCCCCCCTTTTTTTCTTTTCAAGTCTTTCCCCCCTTACATAGGAGAGAAAGAGGGTTAGACAAAAGAAAAAGAGAGAAATCTCTGGATCTAACCTCTTAAACCTTATTTAACAAGATCCATTAATACCTTGTAACCAATCCCCATAAATAGCAACAAACATCTATAACCCATCAAATGACCAAAGCAGGTGGTAGTCACCCACCCCACCTTCTGGGAATGGGACATCACTCCCTTAAAATTGCTTCCTGTTGATTTATGGTATAGAAAACCTGTTTGGGGACTCAAATGAGAATGGAAAAATGGTTAAGCAAGTTAATAGTAACATTTGTTGTCCAGTTTTTTGTGTTCAGCAATTTAAATGTCCTAAGAAGTTTGTAGTCAGAAGCTGAACTTTGGGTGGGAAAGTTCAAGGCTTTACTGAAGTCCTGGCTGGAACCATCTTAGTTAGCCATTTTGAGTTGTTCTGGTTGCAGATTTTTGAGGAAACAACTATTGAGGCAGTCTGGGAGGCTGGATTATCTGCGCTAATTGTGAGACACCTTCTTTAGAGAAAGGATCTGTTGTCATTTATGCTTAGTCCTCAAAAGCATATGATAATGGTATTTAGAAACAGGTTTGGGGAGGAAATGCAGTATTACCTGAGATCATTAGGCTGGAGTCCTAATTAGGTACTTTTTTCAGTGTTGTAACCAAGTACCTAACAAGAACCAGCCATAAGGATGAAGGATTTACTCTGGCTAATATTTAAGAGAATATAGTAATCATTACAACCATGATATCAAGTGGCTGGGGCTGGCTTAGTTCTGTGTCGTGGTGACTGTGGTATGGCTTTCTCACATCTGTGACAATCAGGAAGTCGAGAGCTCTTCTTTGCTGGGGCTATAACCCTAAGCAACCCAACTTCCAATTTATTCCAACTTAGCCCACCTCTTAAAGGTTCCAGAATTCAGAACAGTCCTACCAGGTGGGGGCCACATGTTCAAATACATGAGTAAAGTGGGTATTTCTCACTAACACCCTAAGAGACATCATGATGTCATCCTTGAATTTATATTCAGAGGGTACAGGAACCTATGTCACCATGCTTATTCTCTCTTGTTATGTGATGCCTTCTACCATGTCCTAATGAAGCAGGAAAACCCTCCTCAGATGCATAGGTTATGCTCTTATACTTCTCAGCCTCAGGATCATTAGCCAAATAAGCCCCTAATCTCTTTAAGTCCTGTGTCTCTGGTATTTAGTAACACCAACAGAAAATAGGCTATGGCAGGGCACATGAATTGATACTTCTTCCCTACCTCAGACAAACTGACATTGGTTGCTGGTGGTATACAGAAAAGCAAAAAGCAGAACAAGCCATGTAACATCCCTTCTTCTGAGTTTCCAGTAGCTCTAAGTTCCTCTGGTGGTTCTCTTTTTATCAGGTCACAATGAGGATGAAAACCTAATAAAGAATGTTGACATTTCTACCTTTTATCACCAGTGTGAAGCTCTCAAATGCTCAGAGTAATTTTCTATGTAAACTACATTCAGCAGTTACCTTACCACATCAACTTTCTGTATGTGCTTCTAGATGACAACCTGAGCATGTTGGTAGATAAGGATGCAGTTCATCCCAAATGAAGAGTAGACCCACAGTGACCTTCCATCTTTGCCAGAGAGAGAAGTATTATCTAATTATCTAAAATAGAATAAAATGAAGATATGCTCTATCTCTATCGGACACACATTACCTGCCATATTTTTTGAGGCAAGGTATCATTATATAGCCCAGGATACCCTAAAATTTATCATCTTCCTGCCTCAGCTTCCCAAGTGCTGCAATTATAAAGTCACCTTTCTGTTTAATTGGAACTTTTTCATTGATTTTTAAAAATAAATTCATGCATCTCTCTGTATTATTATTTTGATTACTCTCTCTCTCTCTCTCTCTCTCTCTCTCTCTCTCTTACCCTATTCTCTTTTGTTTCCTTCCTAGCCCTAACAAAACTCCTTCCTCATCACTATTGGTTGGTTCCTTTCCCAGATCCAACTTGTAGTCATGTTATATCAAAGAACTAAAGGCAATGGTTCCCTCTCTCCCAGAATCCTCTTCCCTCTCTATGTATGTACAATTGGCACAGGAAAAGAAGTTAGAGGAACACTTGAAGTCTACTTGACTGACTGACCTGATGGATCCTGCAGAAGACCATATGTAAAGCACTCCACTGGGAAAAGAAGAATATAGCAGCGAAGCAATGGAGACACCAACAGTCCTGAGAAGCGGCCTCTTTCTGCCTAGCAATATTAGAGTGTCTCCATAGAGTTTTAGACTTACATTGTTAAGAAGGGACCAGGAGCTTCTTAAAATGCACCAAATTGCTATAAGAGGCTGGAGCAAGAACATTGAAAAGATGACAGGCAGAGAACTTTTCAAACCCAAGACAGAGGAGCAGCAACCCTCAACTAGAGACATGCAATGGAAACATACATAGATGGGTGTTAAAGACTAAATGGACACCTGTAGGTCATATCTTCAGGTGACAGGTAGGTATGATCATAGCTTAGAAAACTGATGCTTATTTGGAAGAAATTGGATGCTAATACACTGATCTATATACTGATGCTAATCTGTCCCCAAGATTAAAAATGTCATGGAGGGGCTGGAAAGATAGCTCAGGAATTAAGGACACCTGTTGCTCTTGTGGAGGACATGGGTTTAGTTTCCAGCACCCACATCTTGGTTAATGAAACTAGAACTGCCTTCAATTCTAGTTTCAGGGGATCTAATACCTTTTCCTGACCTCTGGGAGACAGACATGCACTTGGTATCCACACATACAACACTCAAACACATAAAATAAAAATACATTTTAAAAATAATGAACCCTGTAATGATACATTCAGTGTGGTCCTTTCTGTTCACATGGGGAAACTCTTGCCATGTTGGTGGTTATCTATCTAATTGTTAGGTCGACTGACTCGCTGCATTTCTAGACAGTTTTCTCTTATTAGTGAGGTAGGCTTAAGATAAAGCCATCTTTTAACCAAGGCCTGGATTTTTTTTTAATATTTCTTTTGCTATATTCCAGAACTTGCCATAGAAACACCTCAGGGGTTTTTTCATGAATCTAACTTTCTTGATTTCAGAAAGATTACATGGACATAAGAGCTGCTACTGGATGCAGCATTCATTCCCTCTGGCTCCTGATAGCAATTGGGCCCTTGGCTGTGGAGGAGAACACAGACAACCCCTGGGTCTTCTCAACCCTCTTTCCTTGTAGTTCTTGTACGTACAAAAAGATAGGGACATATTTAATGGTCCACTAGTCTCCTTTATGTCATGATGAACACACATTTATTGGTCTCCAAATATATCCAAAGGACTCAACTAAATACTTAAGGGAACAAAATGGCAGCCTGAGTTTCTTCTTTATAGCTTTCCCTTGAATCCCTTTCAGAAAACCAACCTTCTACCTTACTCTGCTTCCCTCTCAATCAGTGACCTTTGTTAACTTATTTTTAACCCTTTTTATGCTGTAAGCATTTGTGTATCGATAGCTACAGCAATTACAAAGCCAGTTGGCTCTTATCACCTCTTTATGTCCCATACAGGTTTTCATAAGTAATTTAAACTGAAGAAAACCAGTGATTATGGAGAGAACTTGAAAGTCATATTCACTACAGTTGTAATGTTGTTCTTCTCTCTATATGATTATGGTAATTATGTTAAATATCATATATTTTATGGCTGTTTTGCCAGTGGCAAAACATTTTGCACATTATCACCTGCATGATTTCTCTCCATAACATGAAAGGATTTTGTTCCCATTTTTCAGTTTAAGAAACAGAGACTAAAAGTATCTTGTTGAAGGTGAATTCAATATTTGAACTTGCTTTTCTGATTATGAAGTTTTGACTCTCTCAATTTACCACACTACCAAGAAAATGTAAAAGTTTTCCCCAACTCCATGATTTTAATTTACATCCTACAACACTGCTGCAAATATATCTTGCAACAGTTTTTGGATAACATCAGTTTAATAACTGCATGTAATTAGAGGAAATTAAAACTGCATGTTGGAAGTGCTATGGACTGAACACAGGATCTTGTGTGCTATGCAAGGAGTCCAGCACTGATCTCTAACCCCAGATCTAGGAACGTGTTCTTCCTGGAATTCCTAGTAGTACTGGACTTCCCGATGTCCAATGAGCAAATGCTGGCTATATAGCCTGGTAACTGTAAACTGACCCTAGATGTTTTGATAGCTCAGATAAACATTCCTTTTTCCTTCAGCTCAATTTCTATACCTCCAACACTAGAGGTGGATGATCTACTGGGTACCTGAAGTCTTCTCTGGTGTTCGCAGTGGAGACTGTGTCTCTGGGTCTCCTGAAGCTTATTTTTTAGATCTTGCCTGGCAGTGAAGCAGTCATACTCCACTGACAAATCCTCTGTGACTAGGAGCTCCCACTCGGTGTGAACATGGGCCAGGCACGGTGAAGTTTTGGTCTCTTTTCCCTAGTGTCCCACATGAAAGAGGTCATAGTAATTAGGTAACCCATAGCTGTCTTTAGTACAACAATCCTAACCCTCACTCCTGCAGGTACTGGAGAGAAGCCACCTTCTATTCTTCAAACATTTTTAGTTATTTCTCATACCAAGGGCCAGGTGCCCACTGTGCAGCTGTCTGATCACTCCTGCTTCTCCTAAGCCATTAACCTCAGCATAATATTCTGGGGGGCCTTGGGCTACAACAAGGACATAAAAATTATGAGCTGGAGTTGTCATTGACTTCATGGCCTTTAATGGCCCCATTGTCTCCTTAAGCAGATGGGAAGTTATCTTCTGGCCACAGGTTTGGGGAAAGGAAATGTTGAAATGTTTCTTCACAGAGAAAAAGAGTAGGCATGGCCTGCCCCAGCAGGCAATAGTCTGGCATGGTAATAAAGTCTGGTGGCAAAATGAAACATTAAAACACCCCATAAAAGCCTAAGCGCTTCATCTCCATCAATAATGAAAATATATGATTGCCTAATAAAATGATCCACGGCAGCCACTGGCCATGGATCTGCATTTATTAACACCTGTTACAGCTGCCATCTCCTTCCTGGGAAGGGCAGCCTTCTGTTCCCTTCTGCTCCAGACAGCTTATGGCCTGGGGAATTGAGTACAGGGCAAATGTCTGGTCAGTCACTCTCAGAGGAGAACCCAGCCAACCTGGGACACAGCAATATCTGTGCTGCTCACCCTGTGAAGAGACAAGGTTAGAGGTTGGTGAGGCAACTAGAGTAATGGAACAGGATATTCAACTCTGGACAGTGCCTAGTAGACTGTGGAAGTGAGGTGTATATTATCAACACATGAACAAACCCAAGCATACTACAGGATTCTCAGGAAGAATAAAATAATTTTCTCATTCTCTAGTTCTTTCCCTTTGACAATTCTTTCACTCACTGATCAAAGCAAATTTCTAGGGTCAATTAAGGTGTGAAATTCTTGAACAGCTTGCAGAATCAACACTAAGACAAGTCCCATGCTAAAGTACAGACACACTGACAGTCTTCCCATAGTCCTCTCTCAGCTGTACAACTTCTGTGATTCCTCATACCCAGTTGTCAACTCTGACATATGTGTAATCTATTTTGATTCTTGGGAAATGGGAAATTCAGTTCTTCCCAATTTTGGTGAGGAGCTTTGGGGAAGCCTGTTAAATTATTTGAACTTTCCTAGCTTGCCTACCTCTAAGTTGAGACCCAAGCAATGGTCTCAGACTCCTTATTTACTCCAACATCATAAGGTAGACAGACTTTGTCATACTCTATGTTCCCACTCCCCCTTGTTCTGAGAATGATAGCCACTGCCCATGCTTAAAGTGGCATGGCTAACAATCGTACCACATGAAAGAATTTTACAGAAATGTGTGACAGCTAAGGATCCTAAAGGAGCCTTGGAGATGCCAGGGTAAAAGGCCTTTTGTCCTGGACTAGCCTTTCATCTTCCTATTGTCACAGCACAGTTGTCACTTGAATATTAGGAGATTTTCTACTTTGTTCCCAAGACAGGATTTCCTGTTTGTAAAATTTAAGTTTGAGGTTAAAACTTCAGGATTTCTTTAGTTGCAAATGTTCCTATCTCTACTTTGCAATCCTGTCTGTGGTAGGGTTACTGTAAAGAAATGACATTAGCCTAAAGAGAAAATAAAGGCTCACCTATGAAATGACTAACACTTAACAGAAACTGTTCAGGCATCATCTCAGTGTCCCATCAAGATACCCTCCAGGGCAAACATTAGTTTCACTACATTATAGTCTTTGAATTTGAGTCTGATTCAAGGTCTAGAATCTGCATAACCCACCCAATGAAGGACAAGGGGGATGACTTCTCTTCCAAGTCCACTCAGCCCTGTGCTCTTTCATTACAGCATTCTACCTCCCAGTGATATTCCCAACCTTGAGTTTCCTTGTCTCTGTCAGAAAGACTCTTGGACCTCAAATGTTATTATCTAGCTTACGATGTCTCTCTTCTCATAACTTGCCTCCCAGTGAAGGCACTTTATTACTGGCTGTATTCTCAAATACATTTTCCTTTTCCAGCCACTACAATTTTCACAAGCAGAGGGGCGTTGTTAACTCGAGTTTTCCCTGCTGGACTTGACATTGTCTGATTGCATTCCACCGACATGAACTCCTCCCGCTGAGTTGCTGAGATCCTCCCCTATCATTTCTGCATCCCAAGCTGGCAGGGTGTGTGGCTTTGCAACGTCTTTTCTCCACTCCAGAAAGAATAGGATAGAACAGCTTTATGGATGAAAATCAGAGGCTCGTGTAATAAGAAAGCCAGATTACTGCTTTCCTACCAAGGGAAAAGAAAAACTCACCAACATGAATTTGTCCTCCTGTCCTGTCCCTTCTCTTTCCCTCTCACCTGTAATTCCTACTTCTTATCTGTCTTCTTTTTGAGAGGAAAAAAACGTGTACCAACCAGGGATAACACATTTCTCAAACTGAGAGAGGGGTGTCTAAATAGGAAAAGAACTGTCCAGGGTACTCAACAGTCCTATTCGTAAAGAATCCATTTAATGGTTTAGTCATAGAATTGCAAACAAGAATGAGATCTCAGACTAAAACTCTTCAGCTTTAGTCATGTGTTGAATATTTTATAATAGATTAGTCCAGTGAACAGGTTAGAATTAATGGTGTACATCATTCAATACTTGCTAGGAAAAATACCTGCAGGGTGTGAGGCTCCAAAGCAAAACAGAGATTTGGAGGAGGGGCAAAAATGGAGGTTAAGAGCAAAGAAATTAAGGGAGCAAATTTTGACACTACTGGGAAATGTTTATCACAAATTCTGGAGAGGAACAAGGACAGAAAAGGTATGTGGTCTCAAAAGTAATTCTTTCAATGAACAGAACTGTCTGGACCAAGAACAGTGCTGGCATCTAGAAACAGAAGCATGACCTGCATTGAAGTCCTGGATGGAACAGAGGGCAGTGTAGAAAAGTTATGCAGAAGCTTCTCACCAGAGGCAGCTGTGCAGTCAGTGCTTGCACCTCAAGCTTTGTCTTTTGCCATTGGCCTCAATGTAAAGCCACAGGCTCTCTACAGCCCAGTTTGCCACTTGCAAATGCAAAACGGGGAAACAATCACCCAGCCTATGCAGCAGTTATTCAAGGAATGGAACAAGATGCTATAGAATTCAAACACATGCTCAAATCCCATAAGTGCCTGAGAATATTAAGAGCTCTCTGCAGCTCTTGGCTTTGATGAAAGCCATGCCACAGAATTTATAAAGCATGGAAGGCATTTGTTTCTCCCCCCTTCTCTGCAGAGGTTTCTATTTTGTCGCATACTCTTCTCTGGAGGGAGGGAAAAACATGAAACAGTGGCGAAAATCTTAGGAAGTGAGGAGGGACTTGGTGTTTAATTGCTAAGAGATGAAAAGATATAGGCAGAGTGACTTAGAGAACTTTGGGGAGCCTGTGGGGAGACTTAGGGCCCAATCTTTATCCATTTGGCATTGCTATAGGAGGATTCCTGAGAAGGGATGATTTAAGGACATAACTATTACATACAGAGGTGTAATACATAAATGTAGTTTTCTGGATACTGGCAAGTTCTCAGTCAAGGGGCCCACATCTGGAGATGGTTTCTTACGTCTTAGTCTTAGTAGAAAACAAAATGATGAGAAGAGAGGGTAGGATTAAACTTACTGTCTCTAGTCCCTTTATAATAAACTGGTCATGAGGGTGGCACCTTCATGACCTACACACCTGTTAAGCCCTACCTTCCACCACTGTTGAATTGGAGGTTGTGTCCAGTCTACATTGTATGGAGGCACAACACAAACAAAGTCCATTAGTACTTTGTGCTCAATACATAGCCAGCTACAGATAGCTGTGAATTAGTCCTTAGGGTGAAGTTCACTGTGGTCCTACTAATGGATTGTCCTGTAATTTACCAGGAGAGATAAGATGCTAACTGTCCTGGTCACTTTGTGACCCAGGTGGTCTCTTAAAGAGATTAGTTCTTTTAAGACCAGCTGTCTCAGTTCCTGGGAGTCTGCCCATGGGCATGTAGGTGCGCTCGTGGGAGACAACTATGAAGGATTGCATTTTTTCCAGAAGTGGCTGTGCTAGACAGGGACAGGCTGTGAAATCTCCTTTTAGGCATTCAATTTGTCAATAAACGTTTTACTGGGGCCCCACTATGAGAGTCGTTGATTTAACCACTTTGTTGCTTTTGTACCAAACTTATCCTATCAGTGTCAGCACAGAGCCTGAGCTGAGAGAGAGGAGGAAGGCATCAGGAGCTGGCTGCAAAGTTGGCTGCATTCACGCGGGGACTTTTCTGATGGACAGGCATTCAAGCCACATTTCCTGAGGCCTATCTAGCTCAGCATCATGATAAGCACAGTAAGAAACACAAACATGAATAAAACATAGTCATTGTCCTTGAGGATCTCACAGTCTAGTGCGTAAGACAAACAAACAAGGAAATAGGAATAACACAAAGTGCTATGTTTTGAAGTAGAGTGATACAGAGTACTCCCAGGGAAATCGTAACCTTCAGCAGGATGTCTGGGAACCCAGAGCTCCCTGGACTGATGCTTAGCAACTGGGAAGCCAGAACCAGGCTGAGATGCAAGAGTCAGATGAAGACCTTGAATGCAGCCAGGAGCTGACTAAGGATCCAGACAACAGGGATGGAGCAAGTCACGGAAATTCAGAGGGTGATGATCAAAACTTTAGATGATTTTTTTTCTTTTAATTTGGAGATTTTCCTTTTGTTTTATAAAATGTGAAGATCAGCCATGTAAACAGTGGTGCTTTAGCATTATTTTTTAAGTCACGAGTGTACAATCAAGCTACTTAGAGCCACTCAGAAAGATAGGGACAGAACAAACAATGTCACAGGTCTTGGGACTTTATCTTATTCAGTCTGCAGCGAACACACTGTTCAAAAGCATAACAAACAATGTTGTAAATTTTCCAGCATGGGTTGTAATAGTTCTGATTCTTGTGAAGTGTCTACTCATGTCAAATATTCTGCTCATGTTTAATCAATGCTGTGTCACTAATAATGGCACCTAAAAAGAGCTCCTATATGGTACAAACAGCTGATGTACTAGTTAATACGTGTGTGTGTGTGTGTGTGTGTGTGTGTGTGTGTGTGTGTGTGTGTG
>CAJQZJ010034389.1:1721959-1746224 GCA_907164525.1 Lophiomys imhausi
GTGTGTGTGTGTGTGTGTGTGTGTGTGTGTGTGTGTGTGTGTGTGTGTGTAGAAGTGACAGTTTAATTGTGGGTATTTTCCTCACTCTTCATATTTTTTGAGACAAGTTCTCTTACTGATCTTGGAGAGTGCTGATTTAGCTAGACTGGCAGGTCAACAAGTTCCAGAGATCCTCCTATCTCTGCCTACCCAGTACAGAGATTACAAGTGAGTACCACAGTGCCCATGTCTTTGTGTGCTTTCTGGGATGCGAACTCAGGTCTTCATGCTGCAAAGTGAGTGCTTTACAAACTGAGCCATCTCTCCAGCCTGTGCTTCGGGAAGACAGGAGTGTAGAGGGGATATTTGGGAACCAAGGACAGGGCAGGGTGGGAAACAGCCTCAGTCCATTTTTATGCGAGCTGGGTCCACTGTGGTCTACTGCTTTCCCCCTTTGTTTTAGCACTGGCCCTGTAGGGCAGGACAGCTGTGTTTCTTTCCTAGGAAACAAGATCACGTTTCCAGAGGCAGAATGGTTTCTTTCTTTCATCTCTCTGGTAGACTCTGTGTAACTGACACTCATTAAAATGAAGCTCCAATCATTTTGCCCCGGGCATTTGAATTTCACTTAAGAGTTCAATAGCAATGAACACCTAGAATGAACAACTTAGAAAGCACACACCTCCCACAGTTAGGATAAGTATCTTCTAAATTGTCTACCTATGTACAGGTATTAAAAAAATACTGTTGGGAGTGCTGTGGACCATTTGCATATGGGCTCAGGGGAGGATCATTCCATCACTGCGTGCATGACTTTGAAGGGGGTTTCAAGGCCCTGATTTCTGTTCTCTCTGTCATTACTCCAGGGAGACTGCTATGTCATATGTTCCCTTTTGTTTCTACCTATCACCCCACTGCAGGCCGAAAGTGATAAAGCCTCTTGATAATGGCCTGAAGACTTCAAAACAATTGGCTGAATGAACTGTACTGGTTTCAGGCATTGTATTACAGCAAAGGGAAACTGTTTAATATAATGAATGGTCCTTTCCCTACAGGAATTTCTTTTGCCCTAAATTATCCAGATGATGTGGGATTTTTTTAAAGAGACATTTTACCAGAAGAAGATACAGGACCTCCAGAGCAATGGTTCTTAACCTGTGGCTCATGACCCCTTGGGGTCCTATATCAGATATCCTGCAAATCAAATATTTACATTACTATTCAAAACAGTAGCATACTTACAGTTATGAACTAATGACCAGATCATTTTATGGTTGGGAAACAGGACAACATGAGGAAGTGTATTAAAGGGTCACAGCATTAGGAAGGTTGAGAGCTGCTACTCTAGAGGACTCAAGAAATTTCTCTCCCATTTTCCACAGAAAGAGTGGTCTAGAAAGTTGTGTCTCAGAACCCAGGTCAGAACTGTACTAACATGTGGTCTTTTAATAAATGCTGTTTTGCTGAGGTGGAATGGTTTTCCTAACAACCTCCTGAATAGTAAATATTTTCTAATTGAGTCAACCACCTCCTGGCATCTTATTCATTTGAGGCCATCTTAGCAATATAACTTACAACATTTCTGGTAATTCTGAAAAATTGTGATACATGATAGAAGACTAATAGGATGGAATTCATACCATTTGGAAGCTTATAAACTATTTAAAGACTAGGCTGAGATCCATAAAACATAAATAATAAAACTTTTCAATATGTTAGACATATTGCATACAGCTAATCACGTAAGGTAGTAGGGGAAACAGACATTTTTTAATATGGCCACATAGATTTTTATCAGTTTGAGGTGTGATGATGAGAATGGTGATGATGATACCATAGACTAGGTGGTTTAAATGACAAACATTTATTTCTCACATGTCTGGAAATTGAAAAATCCAAGCTCAAAACACTGGTCCATCAGATGTCTAGAGATAGAAACCTTTGTAGAGCATGCTAACAAGACTGAAAACTCAGGTCTCTTCTTTTCCCTCTCTTCCTTTCTCCCCTCCCTCTGTCCTTCTCCTCCTTCTGTGAAGTGAGGTTCTCCAAGTTAAGCTACCTCAACCCCCCTAGATCTGGATTCAGACATGCATGAGCACAGACAGCTTTCTTTTTCTTCTTGTGAGCTTCCCATGCTTGAGAGCTTCACCTTTAGGACTTAATATTGTTCCAAAGGCCTCACCTCCAAAACCCATCTCGTGTGGGGATCAGGTTTCCTCATAGAAATTTAGGAGCAGGGAATAACACTCAGTCCACAGCAGGAAGCAGCAAGAAAGGAGTCAATAAGAAGGTAAACCCTAAGTGATGAATTGAAAAAAGTTCCGACAGTGACCATGCTGATCAGAGAAAAACAGCACCCCACCCGGGTTCTGCTCATCAAGGATGACTAGCACAGGTTTTCAGAAGGACTATGCTGGTAGGTGGGTAAAGCAGTACAGTGTAGTATAGGGGAAGCTACTGCCATACTATGCCTTGTGGAGTTTTAAAAGAAGCTATAAAAGTTTGACTGTTACTCCAGGGAAATAAACAATTATGGAGTCTTGAGGGAGGGTGGGGGCAGGAGAAGCCACTACTTTTTAAGTTTTGCAAATATTATCCTGGGTATTTCTTTTGGTCACATGAAGCAGAAGGAAAACAAGGGGGCTGCTAAGGGGTACCACAATAATTGTAACAAGGCACTATCTTGGTGATGGAATGGTTGAGGACTTATCAGATGGGCAGACTTTGATGATAGAATGAAATGGTTTTGTTATAGTTTCAGCCCATTCATCTGTAAGTTTTAACATAACACCTTAGAGTACATGATTCACACATAATGCAGTTTTATTATAGTTCCAGATGCTGGGAATCACAAAGTTTAGGTCCCAGAAATTTGGGGTCTAGTGGACTTTGCTCTCAAAATCCAATGAGGGACCTAGCACCTCCTTACAGATTAAAGGGTATAAGCAAACTTTGTAAATCACTTTCATAAGGGCACTAACTCCATTTATAAAGTTGAAACCATCATAATCAAACCACCACACAAATGCCTCATTTTTTAATATCACATCCAATGTTAGGGTCTGACATATGAATTGGAGCTGTAAGGTCACCAACATTCAGAACAAAGCAAATTAAAAGGTATGAGGCACATGTAATTTATGACCTCACCAAGGAGATTGATGTAGCTAGAAATTTAATTATTTGTGGATTAAGATTGGTGGACAGCAAGAGAAGAGGCATATCGGATAGTGTGGATAAAGCACAAGACAAAAGTCACAGGTTTTAGAAAGTAGGTAGATTGGCTTGGCTGCAATTAAAAGTTTAAGATAAGTGAGATGGAGTAATGGTTATGCTCATCAACTTGACAGGATTTGGAGTCACCATGGAAACAAGGCCTGTCTGTGAGGAGATTTCTAGTTTAGGTTAATGGAAGTTGAATACCTACCCTCATTGTGGGCAACACTGTCCTGGACTGAATAAACACCAGGAAGTATCTGAGAACTTACAGGCACCTTCCTCTGCATCCTGACTGGGGGTACATTGTACCAGGGTCCTCAAGTTTCTGTAGTTTTGACTGCCCTGCCATGATGGAGCCCCTCAAACCTTGCTTGAAAATAAGTCCTTCCTTATTTAAGCAGCATTTGCCAGGTATTTTTGTCCTACCAACACAGTGTAATTAATATGCATGGGTACACAGAAGTTATGGCTCTGAGGATTCTTGTTAGATGCTTCTTGATTTCTCATGACCCAGATTCATTCGTTTTCTTTTTCAAAAACATCACACTAAGGTCACTCTAAAAACAAATGGTTGTCTGCTTTACAATCAATGCCTGTCAGAGAAACGGGGCCAAACAGCTGAAGATTGATGCTGTGATGTATGGAGAGAAAATGGGAACTGTCCAGGCAGCCACTGGTATGTCATTTCTTAGTTTTGGAAGCTGCGGGCCCTGCACTTCCTATATAATCAGATATATTTATCCCTCTCAGGTCTCTAAGGTGGTTGAAGAACAGATAGCTACAGTCTCATACTTAAATTTTGAGCTGTTTAGGAATCAAGACGGTGTTCTGGATCTAAGAAAATGTTTTTAAAATTGTGATGCAAGTTAGTATGAAAGCTGAGTTAGATATAGAACTTTAACTAATGGATTTGGTTAGATAGTAGAATGTTAAAGTTAGGTGCAAATACATATGGACTGGACACTGGGAATGTATGCTAAGCCATATAACTCTCATAATTGTGGCCTATTTATTTCTGTTGTTTTGTATTGTATTTATTGTTATAAGAGAAAGAACCATTTGTTGTACTGAAAGGGGGAGCTGTTGGGGGGAAAAGATATACCTTAAACTTAATAAAAGGGAAGAGGATGGGGGTTGAGGGGGAAGAGGGTGGGAGGGTGGGACTGGATGGGGGAGTAGGGAGGGAATTGTGATTGAGATGTAACTTGAAGAAATAAAAAATAAAGTATAAAAATATCTGAGGAAAAAAAGACATGACTTTTAGCATGTTGAAAAAAGAGGGCAGACATTGGAAGAGATTTTAGATATGATCAAAATACATTGAATATAATGCTCAAAAACTAATAAAATATTTTTAAAAATGGTTGTCTGCCACAACACGGCTGACAGGTGATTGGCTCCTTCTTCTAGGCACAAGTTTTGGTTTTGGAAACTCTCTCAGTGTTGAACTGAATCTGCCTTCTGCCTTCTGCCTTCTGCCTTCTGCCTTCTGACCACTGACACTGGTTCATTTCAGTTGCTATTATCTGGTTCATTTATGCAAGCGATAGTTCTTAAATTCACACTAAGACATAAGGAAGATAATTTAGCAGCTTTGAATTTCTTCTACCTTGGTGAAAGCTATTTTACTTTGATTTTATAACTTAATTACCACAGAAGTCCTGATACAGAAGACTTTCAAATAAAACTGTACCACTTACATACAGAGTGTATATATGCATACCAGAATATATGTAGAGGGAATTGATAAAGGTCATATAATTACATCTTCCTTTAAGGAGATAGTTCCTTAAGGGAGAATAAATAATTCAGCATTTACTACTTTCTACTGCTCCAATTACTTTTTTTGTGTGGTTTGTGAGAAAGTGAATATAGAAGTAGACCTCCAGCTACATGGCGTGAGGTATCTGCTCACATCTAACACTGACATAGACTTTAAGTGAGAAGGATGGATATGTTAGTACACAGGAGACTGAGGGATACCTCTGCCACGTTTAACAAGTTGCAGAATAGAAAGATACTGGATTGAAGCCTCAACTAGAGGTAAAAAGTGTGTTCAAGAACCAAATTGGGTGACTATGGGAAGGAAAGCAGGAATCTACTCCCCAAATCCACTCCAAGGCCAGCTCATTTCCTAGGACAAGGCTGGGGTCTAAGAAACATCTCCAGGCCAATGATTATAAAAAATAAAACAAAGGCTGGAACTACGACTTTTATAAGTAATTGTCTCAGATTTTAGGAGAAATTGTGTTCTGTGTTTGGGAACCAAAAAGAAGGGGCCAGGGCCAGAGTTTTTCCTTAAATTGTCATCATCTGGTCAGAAATTCATGGAACTAAAATCAACCAAGATATAAAGGCCTAGGAGCTATGAAAACATGAATGTTGTAGGAGATCAAGATTCTCACTGGGCAGGACAATTTAGAGGTTTGGATGGGGCGTTAAGTTCAGGATAATTAGAAATCACTGTGAGGAAGATAGAATGGAATGATTAATAACATGGAGAAGAGAAACTACATGTGGTATGAGTAAATATGGCTCATGCACGAAATTCCTAAGTGGAAGTCCTATGAATAACAACTGGGGACTCCTGCAAGGGATGGGTCATAGCAGGGCCTGTGTGATTGGCTGAATTTAATCCCACAAGTAATGCAGGACTCTTGGAGGCTTTGAACACTGAGTACCTTGGTCAAATGTGTGTGCATCACTTCTGGCCTCTGTAGTGAGGAGGAGAGCTTTCATCTCATTTTACAGAATAGTTCCTAAATACATAACAGCTAGTTTGTTCATATATATATATATATATATATATATATATATATGTATAAAAATATCTCAATTACATAAAAATAAAAATCTCTTGTCTTTAAGTCAATGTTTCCTTTTCTCTAGGCCTCCTTCCTTGGATATATTACATGGTATTCACAAGCAATTGGTAACTATTGGAATTTTCATTATGCCAAGAACTTTGGGAAAGATTTTTAACCAATTATTTTCAACATCAAAAGAAACATATAAGGTATGTGTCATTTTGACATTTTGAGAATATGAGATTCAGAGAGGTTGCATAAGTTTCCCAGTGCTAGTGAACATCACAAGTGGGAAAAAACCCCTGAGGTTTCCTCCCTGCTTATCTCACACTCCTAAGAATAATATCAGTTTCCTACAAGTCACTCTGTGCCATTAGTCACTGTTGTTTCAGTGACCACATGCATATAACTTCAAGGATGACAGACTTGTTTTAGTTCCTGAATTTGGAGGTTTCAGTTTATCACGGAAGGAAGAATATGGTGGAATAAAGCAATTCACCTCAAGGCATCCAGGAAGCAGAAAGAAGGACATTAAGAAAGGACCCAAATCGATGTGAAATTCTTAAGAAACAGCCTCCAAGGCCCACCTTTTTCAATCAGTCATCATCTCTTACATCCATCCATTTCCCAATCACTCCTCATTGTATTAATCTATCAATATACTAAACCAGTGATCAGATCACAGCATTCATTATATAATCTTCTCTGGAAATGCCCTAAGACATATACAGAAGTATAACCTTAATAGCCCAATCAGTGTGACAGCCACCATTGACCATCACACCATCAACAAATATGGAGTACTTGTGGAACATAGATCTAGACTTCTGATTATCAAATAGCCTTCTTTCCTAAGCCTCAAGACTGCTTAGTTTGAGGCAGGTATTTGGATTAGAACCTTTCAATGGTCAGTCTTACAGGCCAACTAAAAGATTTTATTTTTGTGTAAATAATTACAATGTAATAGGGTCTTAGAAACAATGGCTGCAATAATTGAACTTGTGACTTCAGCAATGGCAGAGGAATGAATTCTAAATCAACCCATTCTTAGGATTTTCTAGAAAAACCCCATCTCCCTTCCAGTAGCTTATTTGATACACACTAGAGATAGTAAATAAATCCTCTTGTAATATATGCCACATGTCAAAGGTCCATCTTAAATTAGACATAATACTGGACCCACATAGCATTTTTTTCTTTTCATTATAATAATAGTGTTAATAATTTATTGATGAGTGGGAAGAGGAGGAAGGGAAATGTGCTTCTGACTGAAACATAGGAAGAGAAATCCAATAGCCCCTTTACCTTTTAGCACTAAAAGCTTGAATTAAAATGATTGAACACTGCATTATAAACATCAATATAAAAGGGCAATGGAATGTGAGAAAATAATCCTGGTCATAATGAAAACAATAGGGTATTTAGACTGGATGTGACCAGATGGGACAGGAAGGCACCACTTGACACAGGCTGGCTTATTCATATCAACCTCTGCCAGCAGCCTGGCTTAAGAGGAGAGTCTGAAAACACCAGGATGGCAAGATTCTTATCACACTGTGTTCTCACCTTCAGTTCTCCTCCGCCTTGGCCAGACCAGTCTCCTCTCACCAGATCACTAGGGGCTATGGCAGGGCCTCTGTTGTTGGGTATCAGCTTCTTGGGCATCATTCTTACCTACCCTCCCTGTTTTCTGGACTGTGAACCCAGACTGTTTCACTCTTTTTTGTTTTTTTTTTAATGTTTATTTATTACTTCAGGTTACATCTCCATCACAGCGCCCTCTTCCCCGCCCTCCCACCCTCTACCCCCTAACCCTTCCATCCCACTCCTCCTGAGTGGAGTGTCCCTACATATCAGTCCACCCCCCTGCCCCAGTTCAGCAGTCATATGAAGGCCAAGAGCCTCCTCATATACACTGGAGGCCTACAAGGCAGCAAGGGCAAAGTGTCTCATTGACAGGTAACAAAGTCTATGTTCCTGTTCCCTTTGGTGCATTGGTTGTAGTATAGTTATCCTGTACTCCATGGCTAAAATCCTATTATAAGTGAATAGATGCCATGTGATCCTTCCAAGTCTGGGTTAGCTCACTCAGGATGAGCTTCTCTAGTTCCATCCATTTGGCTACAAATTACATGATTTCATTGTTTCTGATGACTGAGTAGTATTCCATTGTGTAGATGTACCACAGTTTTCTTTTTTCTTTTTTTTATTCATTCCTTGGTTGAGGGACATCTGAGTTGTTTCCAGTTTCTAGCTATTACAGATTGGAAAAAGATCTTCACCAACCCCACATCTGACAGAGGACTAATATCCAAATTTCACAAAGAACTCAAGAAATTAAATTCCAAGAAACCAAATAATCTAATCAAAAAATGGGGAAAAGAGCTAAACAGAGAATTCACAAAGGAGGAATCCCTAATGGCTGAGAGACACTTGAAAAAATGCTCAGCATCCTTAATCATCAGAGAAATGCAACTCAAGATGACTCTGAGATTCCATCTCACATCTGTCAGAAAGGCTAAGATCAAAAACTCAAATGATGGCATGTGCTGGTGAGGTTGTGGAGAAAGGGGAACACTCCTCCATTCCTGGTAGGAGTGCAGGCTTGGACAACCACTGTGGAAATTAGTCTGGCAATATCTTAGAAAACTTGGAATAGCTCTACCTCAAGATCCAGCCATACAACATCTGGGTATGCATCCAAATGATTCCTCACCAATCCACAAGGTCGTTTCCTCATCTATGCTCATAGCAGCTTTCTTTGTAATAGCTACAAACTTTCACTCTTGATTCTTGCTTGCTCACCATTATGTCAGGGCTTCTGGATTCCTAACAATATCTGATGTGTCCTGGGTTATCCTAAACGCTTGTTGTCTGACACTTGATGCTTTAGGTCATATAAGGTTTGTAAGATTCATTCTGCAGTCTTACATAGAAGCTGTGTACACACTGGAATGTCTATATTTAATATTTTATCCTCTTACCTAGATGGAAGAAAGTCCAAACAAGAAATTTTCTTACCCAAGTCTCCAATAGTACAGAGAAAAATTACATTACTTACCTCTAATCAAGTCATGGGACAGTCATCCCAAATTAAATCATGTATGTTTCTGAGCTAGAATGAGGATGGGAGTTACGTTATGGAGCCAAACCCAGATTATCAGTGAAACAGTAAGTCAAGCAAACGTGGTAAGTACTTCAGAAGCAGAATGAACGGCTCTGGAGGCAGAGGTCCCTATCCCCAGCCACTGAGGGACTTTTAGTAAGGGGCTCAAGCAGAGGCTCATTCATATTTGATGTACCCTCTGCTTCGGTGGCTGAACTCTAAAGTTATGAGTCCAAAGGATGGATTTACATCACAACTGCGTTGAAACTGATCCAGAATTTCTAAGCTGCAGTGCCTAAGGGGAACCATCTGGTTAGAATAAGCACTTGAGAAGTTGTCTTGGAGCTATGTTCACACAACACTCTAAGTAATATTGAAAGAAATTGAGTGCCCACCTCTCAGAATGCCTGGGGTGGGATAGTGGCACAGTATTAATCAGCTGTTGTCACAAGAATGCTACATAACAACCAGGCAATCTCGGTGGCAAATGACAATAAGCAGGTGTCTCCACGCTCACTGTTCTGTGGATCAGCTGGTAACTCTGCTTCAGTTACAGATCCAGAAGTCACCACAGCTCAACCTGCTTTCCACATGAGTGACTCTGGCTGTGGCTTCGAGGAGAGCATTGCTCCAGGTGACTCATCTATCTGGTAATTCTTTCAAAGGTAGACCATTTGCCCCCCCCCCCCCCCCCACCCCAGAGGATCTACTCAAAGAAAAGGCATTCAGGAAGTAAGCTCAACCACAGAAGCTTCTTTTAGTCCTCTGCCCCTGAGTCCTGCCCACTGACATCCCATCAGCTAATGCCAGGCTCAGCCAACTCAAGCCTGAAGGTACATGATAGGTGGGTATAGTGCTCTCTACTGCCATGAAAGGATGTGACTGGAGAATATGACTAACAGAATGAAGAACGGAGGCCAAGACACTTTGGTAAAGTTACATTGCATTGTATTCGGCCTTGGAAAATTTCTTAGAATTTCTAATGTCCACTTCTACTCCCTTGTAGATAATTGGGCTGTGTATATTAGAAGTTAAAGATGATGGAATGGGCCAGGCGTGGTGGCGCACGCCTTTAATCCCAGCACTTGGGAGGCAGAGGCAGGCGGATCACTGTGAGTTCAAGGCCAGCCTGGTCTACAAACCAAGTCCAAGACAGCCAGAGCTGTTACACAGAGAAACCCTGTCTCAAAAAAAACAAAAAGATGATGGAATGGATGATGCTTCCAGTCTTAAGTTTATGTCTTACTCCCAGTGCAGACCATTTAGATGTCCCTGAGCGAACTAACTGTGTGTTTCATTTGTGTGCGTGTGTGTGTGTGTGTGTGTGTGTGTGTGTGTGTGTGTGAAATGAGACTAATGAGAATAGAGTTTCTTTCACAGGATGATTCACATTTCTATACACTAAAGTGATTCTCACTCAACACAGACCTTAGTAGGTGTAGACGGCACACAGGTTTTCTACCACCTCTCTTCTCCTTTGTACCATCTTTGCATCATACCTACTTAGAGAGTCCTTGCTTTGTCTGTGCTTGCACACCTCTGTTTCTGTCCCCAGTCACCTCTCCAGGAGTGCCACAGTGAGTAGCACTCCCCATCCCAGCCCGAGTTTTCTCCCTGGGGCTCCACACTACCTCTCCTTCAATGCTTGATGTGGGCAAGATCTGGCTTGCACTGGGGCCACATATAATCAACATGAGAGAGCCTGCTTCAGAGGAAGCTTGAGAAAGCTTGGAAACCTAGAGACAATGAGAACATATTCAGAGTTCTTTGACTTACAATGGAACCTATTATGACAAGTGGACCAGGGGACTGGTTGGCCCCAAGAGTTGCTGAGAATCACAAAGCTTTGCTTTTGGCTTTTGCATTTTTAATTAGTTCTTTGAGCATTGGGAGTTTCTTACAATGTGTTTTGATCATATTCACACACTGCTCCTCCACCCCTTGCAACTCTTCCCAGGTCCACTCACCTTTCCTACCTATATTCTAAAAAAAAAAAAAAAAAAAAAAAAAAACCCAAAAACTTGAAGACCAATTTTTGCTGGTGGTCTTGGATGTGTGGTCTTCCACAGGAAAAGACTATAGACATTTACCAGGGTCTGTAGTCTTATAGAAAACAGACTCTTTTTTTCCAGAAACTTAAAATTGCTAGCACTCTATGATCAAGAATGGGATTGTATGGCCACTTCCCCTCTCCTTGCTAGGAGTTGGTCTGGCTTGGATTTCCACAGGTCTTGTGTATGTTACAATCACTGTGAGTTTATATGTGCAGATGTCCTGCTGTGTTCATAAGGTGTTTCCTTGTAGTAATCCATTGCCTGTGGCTTACACCTTTTTTGCAATGATTCCTGAAGCTTGGGGACACATGGTATATATTTCCCATTTATGCCTGAGTGCTCTGCTGTCTTTTATTCTTTGCATCTTGGCTAGTCACAGGTCATTGTATTAATCATCATCTACTGTAAATAGAAGCTGGTGAGGGTTGAGAGAGCATTGATCTACAGGTATGATAAGTACTTTGATGTTTGAGTTTTGATATGAAATGGCCCCACCACCTGTATAATTATAGATCCCAAACTGATTGCATAGCTTTGAAATACTGAAGTTATGACCTTTGAGTCATGAAGCCTACCTGACAGAAATGGATCATGAAGAGTGAACCCTGCAAGTCCTATTCTGGATCCATCAAGGTGTGAGGAACTGCTGCCTTCTGTACTCCTGTCATTAAGGACAGAGTTGTTCTGCCTTCTCCAAGGTGTTCTGCCTACTCCGCCACGACAAACTGTACCCATAAACTTGTGAGCCCAAATAAAGCACTGCACTCTAAAGTTTCTTGTGCCAGGCATTCTGTCATAGAAACAAGGAAGGTAACTAGGGTATCGATCTTCATCTTAGGACTCTGATTTCTGCCATTTCCAGTTTCACCAATGAGTTTGCAGATCTGAATCTATTTCACATCTTATTGAAACTGTGGCCTAGGGAGGCCATAAATTTCAAAGAGCCAGACAACCATTGAAGGTGTGTTTATAACAACCAGTCTTCCTTTTATGTCTTCTGACCATGGATGCAGACACGTATTTACTAATGATGGTACTGTGCCATCTCAGGGAAGTCATAGTTAGGTCTATTGTCAGAGATGAGTTGGCCCAAGCCCATTTCACTATTTTCTATAGTACTTTGACCAGAAAGAATTTTAGAGCAAAACACACACACACACACACACACACACACACACACACACACACACACCATATCAACGTACACATACCACAATACACAAAAAGCACATGTACACATCCCATAGGGTTTGATCATTCTATTTATCCTTTAACTTACCATCATTTAGGGAAAAATAAAAGAATGAACAAGAAAGATTACAGAAAGAACTTCTCATTTTAAATTTGCACCAAATTTCATTAATTATGTTGTGATGTAATTAAGCATTTCATTTCAGAGCTATTAAAACTTAAATTATTTATTAATAATTACAGATCATTACCTGATAGTGTTCAGTCTGCGGAACCGCAGATGAATAATTTGGCAGCATTGACATGGCTCTTTATGTACTGCCCTGTTTAGATGCTATCTTTATTTGTACATGTCAGCTTGCCAATGTATGAGCTTGTTTGTGTGAACTTACCTGCTGTATACAGGAGCCTGATGAATTCTGAATTTAGTTTAAAACTTTTCTCTCTTAAAGTTCACAACATAGATGATAAAGCAGGAATAATGATAATGTTATATTGATAAGATGTGCAGTTCCCATAGTTGAGATGGACTTCAGTTCTAAGAGTAGATTAGAATTATACGTGCTCATCATAGAAGCTTTCCCCATATCCATCCCTCTTCTCTCTTCCAGGAGCTCAGATACTTGTTATTATTGCATTAATACTATACACAGGCACAATCACAAATTAATACTTTGTTTAAATGCTGTTTAAAGATTTATTTTAATCAATGCTAAAACAACATTATTAAAGCTTAAATGTATAAAAGAATCACATGACAGATCAATGCAAGCAGTAATTGACAGGTGAGTACTGATGTTACTTACATAAGGACCAAAGTCCAGTTACTATTGATTTTAACCAATCAATTTTGGACATCTTTGAGGGGGCTTCACCCTAATGTTCTATTTAGGAAAAATTCTAAGCCACACTGGAGAAAAACACACACACATACATGTTTATATAAAATATATTTATATGCTATAAATATATTATATATTGTACATATATGTATTATAGAAGCAATCTTGATCAATATGGGCTTAAGTATACTATGATTGACTGTGATTGCTGTTAGGAAGTCAATGTGAACCATTTCTTTGTGTTTGTGATGTGTATGCATTATATGCACATATGTGGGTGTGCATACCCATGCATGTGAAGAGGCCAGAGCAGAATATCAGATATCTTTTTCTAAAACCCTCTGCCTTATCTTGAGACAAGGACTCTCACTGAATTGGACACACACCATTTGGGCTAAGTGTCTTTCCAGCAAATATTTGGAATCTGCCCATCTCTATGCCTGTCCCATTGGTGCTGGTGGTACAGACATGTACAGTGATGCCTGTTGTCTTTATGTGTGTGCTGGGGGATTGAGTTCAGACACCTGCAGCACAGAACTGTCTCCCCAGTTTCCAATGTAAGTTATCCCTTCATACAACAGTTATTGTCTAAACATGTGAGTGGTATGAATTCTATGATGAATGCTGTGGGCACAGTAGTAAATATACAGAGGTGAGAGACAATCTTCAATTCAAAACTAAAGTCTAATGGCTTAATTCATACTCTCTTTCCATTGGTATTCCACCAATCTTCTGCCTCCTGGGAATTTTCCCAGGCATGGGGATATTTCCATTAAAACAAAATAGATTTTATTTTGTATCAAAAGCCAATTGGTTTATCCTGAGTATCCTTTGATTATGAGTTTCTATACAGACATATTATTAGCTCTTCATGGCATGAAATCTGCAGCACAGTGACTATGCTGTGGATCGATTCACATTAAGATGTGTTTTTGTACATATGCTGCCAAAAGCTGGATAGGAATGGTGAGGGAGACTTGCTTTTTCTAGTAATACAACACTCTCTCTCAAACCCCAGCAGGCTTTTATTTCCCATTGTCATGAGTGGTTTGCTTATACTGCTATGCCATCTCTCCTATTACAGATCTCCAGAGAATTTTTTATTGTGATAAAATATACATATCATACAATGTATCATTCTAACCACCCACAGGTGAATAATTTGGTGGCTTTAATACTTACAATGTTGGGTAATCATCACTACTATCTACATGCAGAGCATGCTCATTTATTGTATTCAGCCAAAACTCTTTACCTAATGCCCAAGATTTGCAGTCCCTTCCCAACTCCATGGCATCTCCTACTCTACTTTTTCTTAGTCTCTGAATTTGTTTAGTCTAGATTATTTATGTAAGTGGAAACATGCATGCATGTGTTTCTGCTTCTGGAGTATATTACTTAATCTATTTTTTTCAAGATCCAGCCAAAGCAGTAAGTATTAAATTTTCTTTCTTTAAATGGCTTAAAGTCATCTTTATAGTACATTTATTGATACATTCTTGGACTAGTTCAGTTTCTTAGCTATTGTGAAAAATGTTGCTTTCAAGATTGGTGTATAAATATCTGTGAGCCTCTAAGTTCAATTCTCTAGAATATTTGCTGAGTAACAGTTCTGGGCAGGATGGTAGTTCCATGAGACCACCCACTTGAGAAACTGCCATAGTGCTTTGTCTTCTACAGCTGTAACATTTAATGTCCCCTAGAGGGTCCTGGTTTCTTCACATTCTGTTACTAGGACCATAAATGCTTACTCAGTAACATCATCTTGCAACATTAACATTTTCATTATTATATAATATCCTTCTTCCTCCTTTGTTATTCAACTGGACTTATAGTCTATTTGATATTAGTGTACTTACCCCCAGATATCTTTAAATTATTTACATGGAATAGCCTTTTCATATTTTCACTTTCAATTACTTTCAGTGAGTGTGTGTGTGTGTGTGTGTGTGTGTGTGTGTATGTGTTTGTATGTCTGTCTGACTGACTGTCTTTCTGTCTGTCTTTGTTGCTCTCTCAGATTAGTCTCTTACAAATAATAGTGTTGATACTCTTAAAAATTCTTCTAATCTCTATCTTTTTATTATATAACGTAATCCAATTAGAGTTGAAGTAATTACATATGAAGAGAGTCTAACTTCAGCAGTTTTTTTATTTACCATAGAGTTTGCTGTGATCCTGTTTCTTCTGTACTGTCTTCTTTTAACATAATATTTTATGATGAATCTTTTTAATTCCCTTGTCAACCCTTTAGATATTTTCCTTGTAATTATCATCGAGATTTGGATAATCTATTTTGACTTGTACTAATAGAACTTGAAAACATATTCATACAACTGTACCACAGTGCAATTTTGTCCTCACTCTCTTGTTAGGGACATCACACATTATTTCAATAATATTGGTAATTTTTAATGCAGATGCCTTTAAAATTGTATATAATTAAATGGGTGGTATAAACTAAAATTATAATAATAAAAGTTTCTTATTAGTTTTTATTGTTTGAGAATTTCATATATAAATATAATAGCTTAATAATTCCACATGTCATTCCTTACTCTACAAATTTCTCTTTAACCACACCTCACTATTCTCATTGTGCATTCTGTTTTTTAAATTCCACTGAGCCCACTTGTTGCTATGTGCATGGAGCCTCACCTTTAAGAAAGCTTGATCTTCTTCTTTCAACAGTTATCGGTTACCAATATTTCAGTTATGGGTGGGGCTTCATGACTATTTCCCTATCCTGGGATTTTTTTCCTATCTTGTTGTTGTTCAGGGCTTGTGCACAGTGTTACATGCTGTAGTGCGTTCATGTGTGTAAACTCCCTGTTGTGCCTGAAAAACATTGTTTCATTTCAGTCAGCCACTGCCTCTGGCTCTTAAAATCTTTCTGACCCTCTTTTATGATGGTCTCTCATGTGTGACATCCCCTTCAGGGCTGAGACTGTATCCTATGCATGTTGACCAATTATAGGTCTCCATGTTAATCAGCATGCACAATAAAAAGAAATTTCTCAGATCAGGGTTGAGAAACAAACTAATGTATAGGTATAACAATATGTCATTATACTTTGGTATAATACTATGTCCATTTTGCAGAATAGTAGTGGTAGATACTCGTGGGCTTATGATCTACTTAGTCACTGGATTCTTAACCTGTTAAAAGTGCCAGTCATGAATTCTGTCTTATGAAGTAGACCTTATATCCAAGTAGAAAATGGTTGGTTTCTCCCATAACATTCATGCCACCATTGCACCAGTAGATATATCTTACCAGGCCAGTTCTTGTAGCTTGCAGATTTCACAGCTGGGGAAGACTGGCGATTGATTACTTTTCTCTCCTGGTAGCATGAGTAGAACACTGTGAACACTAAGTAAGTATCCAGTAGGGGTGGAACATTCAGATTAGTACCAGCCTAATTTCTCCATGTCCATGGTTCAATTACATAATGTCTTCATCAATAGGTTCTTCTGGATGTTAAACAGTAGTAATGACAATTGTCTCTAAAACTTGGATATCTGTGGGAACTTAGTGGCCAACAACTTCAAAAGAACATGCCATATCTGGCATTGGGGTTTTATTAGGGTACTATGGTGTTTAGAAAAGGTGTTGTCCCATCATTTTAAAGTAACTCCATTTAAACTATTTATATATATATGTATATGAATGTGTGTGTGTGTGTGTGTGTGTGAGAGAGAGAGAGATGTGGATGTGTGGATGTGTACATTTATGTTTTAAGAAGTTTCTACAGCAGTAGATATCCATATGGCTTAATGTTTGCTTTTATTATTACTTGTCCTCTGCTTTATTAGGGATCTTTGACTGATACTATAACTTCCAGAAACTTGTACTGCTGAGTTTGCTTTGATGTCAGCTTTTCAAACTCCTTTAAGCAAATTTTCAGAATAGATTTTGTGCAATTATTCTCTCTGTTCAATTTTTTATTGCAAAATGCTTTGCTTTCTGCCTCATTCTTGGAAGACTTCGGTGTTTTTTCTGGGTTATTTAGTTATTAAGTATTTTTATTTCTGAGTTCATCATCTTACTACCATTGGGACTCCAAACTCGCTCATTAGAATTGGATACAGCCCTTTCTTTGCATGTTGTTTCAGATTTTTTGAGTTCATATGAGCTTTGTTCAGTTGATTTAGAGGGGCTTTTTTTCCTTGTTGTCCTCCAACACTCTGGCTTTTACACTCTTTCTACATTCTTGGGGTTGTCTGAGCTCTGAGGAGAGTGATTTGATGGAGACATACCAATTGGGGTTGAGTGTTCCAAGGTCTCTTATTTTTAGGTGTGGATCTCTGTTTTTGTTCCCATTTGCTACAGGAGTTCTTCTGATGATAAATGAGCAAGGCATTGATTTATAGGTATAGCAGAATGTCATTAGGAGTCATTTTATCACTTTTTAAAAATAACAGAAGTATTTGGTTTTACCACAAGCTTTGTACCACCATTGCACTAGGTATCTACCTGTACATCATTGTATATCAAAGGGTTGTGGCTGGCTTGGTGCCTATGATTCTCTTTTGGGGGCATGCAGAGTACCTTTCTGTACCAAAGACTGTACCTATACGAGAAGACAGGGGTGAAAACTCTATGTAAGAACCAGCTCAATTTCTCCATATTCAGTCAGTTGTATAGGTGTGGTGTTCACAAATAGGACCAGTCTTGCTGTGGTTTATGAGGAAAAACTTATAGTCTTCACAACACCCTGGTTTTGTTTGTTTGTTTGTTTTTGTTTTTTGAGATTTATATGGGACTGTTTTGGCCAATAACTCAATTAGAAGTTAACTCAACCTGGTATTAGACATTTCCTTTGGTGACAAAGATGACCAGTTGGGACTTTCTCTCCCCATTATTTAGCAATTTCATTTAGATTGACGTTACATATGTATTTTTAGGAAGTTTCTACTATATTAGTTATTCATACTATCCCTCAAATGCTTCTAATTTTATCTATCTGTCTCTCCCTCAACTTCCTCTCCCCTCCCCCATTCAACTTGAAATTCCCATTCCATACCTCCATCCTTCCATAATTATTTATTCTATTTATCTGTGACCTCTAGTCCATTACTCTATATCTAACCTCTGTGGTTCTATGGATTATAGCTTTGTTATCATTCACTTTACATATAATATCTACTTATAAGTAAATACATGCCAAATTTTCTTTCTGGGTTTGGAATACCTCACTCAGAATCATCTATTTCTAGTTCCACCCATTTGCCTGCTAATTTCATAATGTCATTTTTAAATTATATTTTTATTATTTGAAAGTTTTAAAATTTAAATATTTTTTT
Source organism: Lophiomys imhausi (assembly GCA_907164525.1). Classification (NCBI taxonomy): domain Eukaryota; kingdom Metazoa; phylum Chordata; class Mammalia; order Rodentia; family Muridae; genus Lophiomys; species Lophiomys imhausi. The sequence goes on from CAJQZJ010034389.1 coordinate 1,740,465, forward strand.
TAATAATTTATTTTTTATTTCTTCAAGTTACATCTCAATCACAATCCCTTCCCTACTCCCCCCTCCAGTCCCACCCTTCCACCCTCCTCCCCTCAACCCCCCCCTCCCCTCCCCTTCTTTTTTTTTTTTTTAGTTTAAGGTATTTCTTTTTCCCCCCCAACAGCTCTCCCTTTCAGTCCAAAAAACGGTTCATTTTCTTATAACTATAAATACAATACAAAACAACAGAAATAAATAGGCCACAATTATAAGAGTTAAATGTCTTAGCATATATTCCCAATGTCCAGTCCATATGTATTTGGCACCTGACTTTAACATTCTACTATCTAACCATCTCCATGAGTTTAAAGTTCTATATCTAACTCAGCTTTCATACTAACTTGCCTCACAATTTTAAAAATATCTTCTTAGATCCAGAACACCCTCTTGATTCCTAAACAACTCAAAATTTAACTATGAGACTCTAGCTATCTATTTTTCAACCACCTCAGAGACCTGAGAGGGATAAATATATCTGATTATATAGAAAGTGCGGGGCCCGCAGCTTCCAAAACTAAGAAATGACAAACTTAGAATGCAGAGACAGGCACATAGGATTTGGAAAGATTTAAGTTTAAAAGCTACTTACAAAAGGCAGGCTGCAATTCAAACAAATTGTCCTTTGAGATCTCAAAATATATACACTAAAGGTTTGTTTAGCTCCAAAATATCAAAATAATTTCTTCTTTAATCAGGATTGAAAGGTAATACTTTATATATTGTCAAAAAACCAAATTTGCTCCAGGAAAAATGTTACCTGACACCCCCCCAAAAAAAAAAAAGGTAATTGTCCCAGAGTTAGGATTAGGGCAGGGCTCTGTTCTTATCTTTCCAGGAGATTTAAAGCATCCATTCAAGGAATCCAGGGACAACTGGACAACAGAAACCTCAGCAGAAAACAGATCAGACACCAAAGAAGATGAGTGGCCCAGATGATCCAGCCTTGCAGACTTCTTCAATAGTAGTTTTCTCAAAAGTCTACAACCACAAGAACTCAAAATCACAAGATTTTTCAGCTCCACAGACTACTCCAGCCAGATCTCCAGTAAAGCTCTTAAGATCAGCTTCTGTCTATGAACTTCTTAGTACATCTAAATAGCTGAGCACAAAAGGACTGAACATCAAATGATTCTATTAACATTTTTAACCATTTTTCCATTCTTATTTGGGCCCCAAACAGGCTTTCTACGTCCCAAATCAGCAGGAAGTCATTTTAAGAGAACAACGTCCCATCCCCAGAAGGTGGGGAGGGTGTTCCCCCCCCTTTGGTTATTTGACAGATAATAGAAAATTTTGTTATTTAGGGGGAAAGACTACAAGCTGTTAAATGGTCTTGTTAAATGGGTTTTGGAGGTTAGACCCAGGGATTTCTCTCTTTTTCTTTTCTGTATCCTTCTTTCTCTCCTGTGTAGGAGTGAACAGACTTGAGAAAAATGGGACATAGACACAGTATAGGAAAGATCAAGATAAAAGGACAGATTATTGAATATGGCCTTATACCTTTGTATATTGATACAAAATTTAAATATTTTTTGATTATATTCTTTTTTTCCTTTATTTTTTATTTCTTCAAGTTACATCTCAATCACAGTCCCCTCCCTATTCTCCCCTCCAGTCCCACCCTCCCACCCTCAACCCCCCATTCTCTTCCCTTTTTTTTAAGTTTAAGGTATATCTTATTTCCCCTTACAATTTCCACTATCAGTCCAACAAATGGCTCTTTCTCTTATAATAATAAATATAATAAAAAAAAAACAAAGGTAATTAGGCGACAGTTATGAGGATTATATGGCTTAGCATACATTCCCAATGTCCAGTCCATACATATTTGGCACCTGACTTTAACATTCTACTATCTAACCATCTCCATGAGTTTAAAGTTCTATATCTAACTCAACACTCATACTAACTTGCAACACAATTTTAAAAGCATCTTCTTAAATCTATAACACACTCTTGACTCCTAAACAACTCAAAATTTAATTATGAGACTCTAGCTATCTGTTCTTCAACCACCTCAGAGACCTGAGAGGATAAATATATCTGATTTTTTGGAAGTACAGGGCCTGCAGCTTCCAAAACTAAGAAATGGCATACCAGTGGCTGCCTGGACAGTTCCCATTTTCTCTCCATACATTACAGCATCGATCTTCAGTCATTTGGCCCCGTTTCTCTGACAGACATTGATTGTAGAGCAGGGGTTATGAAGGACTTGCCTACCCTGTCTTGGCAGAGCTAGGCTGTCGACTTACCTGCTTCCAGGTTTTGTCCTTTTTGGACAGCATTCTGTCTACAGTTGGAGCAAGGGGCTTTTCCTACCAAGAGATAGGCTTGCAACTAATTCAATCATCTCCCACTGGAGAGTCTTCGATGCTCATCTTCTACTTGGGATAGAATAGGGGGGTGCTGTCAGGAGTTGATATGTCTCGATATAAAAAAATCTAATGTTATGAAAACATCTTTGAGTGCCATATTCTGCAGATCTCTTGAGGTTTTTGAAGAGGCCCTATCTATCTCTTATATTAGGGCAAGCAGTGTTGCTTGTCTCTTAACGGCTTTATTTCTGATTAGCTTAGAAAATAACTATAATAGGCTGTCATAGTACCTAACAAAATGACCAACTTGTATAACTATTAGTTTGCATTTCTTAATTATCCTAAACAGTTTATGACAATTAGTAGTAAAAGGCCAAAACATCACATTTTGTTTTTTTTTCTTTACCTCCTAACCCTTCCATCCCATTTCTCTGGGGTGGGGTATCCTTATATAACAGTCTTATCTCAGTTGAGAGGTCGTATGAGGGCCAAGAGCCTCCTCATTCACTGGGGATCTACAAGGCAGTACCACCAGAGAAAAGTGTCTCATTGCCAAGGAGAGAGAACTAAAAAACAAACAAACAAATAAGCAGACAAATAGATAAAAAAGACTAAAAATTAGAAAAAAAATTTTATATATATATATATATATATATATATAGTCTATGTCCAAGTTCCCTTTGGTGTGTTAGTTGTAGTATTGATACCTTCTACTATATAGCTAAAATCCTACTATAAGTGAATAGATGCCATATGTGTCCTTCTGAGTCTGGGTTAGTTCACTCAGGATGAGCTTTTCTAGTTCCATCCATTTGGCTGCAAATTGCATAATTTCATTGTTTCTGATAGCTGAATAATATTCCATTGTGTAGATGTACCACAGTTTTTTAACCCGTTCTTTGGTTGAGGGACATCTGGGGTGTTTCCAGTTCTAGCTATTACAAATAAGGCTGCTATAAACATAGATGAGGAAACTTCCTTATGACTCCGTGAAGAGGCATTTGGGTGTATGCCCAGAAGTGGTATGGCTGGGTCCTGAGGCAGAGCTATTCCAAGTTTTCTAAGATATCGCCAGACTGACATCCATAGTGGTTGCACAAGCCTGCACTCCCACCAGCAATGGAGTAGGGTACCCCTGTCTCCACACCCTCGCCAGCATGTGCTGTCATTTGAGTTTTTGATCCTAGCCATTCTGACAGTTGTGAGATGGAATCTCAGAGTCGTCTTGAGTTGCATTTCTCTGATGATTAAGGATGTTGAGCACTTCTTCAAGTGTCTCTCAGCCATTAGGGATTCCTCCTTTGTGAATTCTCTATTTAGCTCTGTCCCCCATTTTTTGATTGGATTATTTGGTTTCTTGGCATTTAATTTCTTGAGTTCTTTGTAGATTTTGGATATTAGCCCTCTGTCAGATGTGGGGTTGGTGAAGATTTTCTCCCAGTCTGTAGGCTACCGTTTTGTTCGAATGACAGTGTCCTTTGCCTTGCAGAAGCTTTTCAGTTTCATGAGGTCCCATTTATTGATTGTTGATCTCAAGTCCTGAGCTGTTGGTGTTCTGTTCAGGAAGTTGTCTCCTGTGCCAATTAGTTCGAGGGTTTCTCCCACTTTATCTTCTAGTAGATTTAGTGTGAACGGCCTTATGTTAAGGTCTTTGATCCACTTGGACTTAAGTTTTGTACAAGATGATAAGTATGGGTCTAATTTCATTCTTTTACAAGTGGACATCCAGTTGGACCAGCACTATTTGTTGAAGATGCTATCCTTCTTCCATTGTGCCGTTTTGGCTTCTTTGTCAAAAATTAGGTGGCCATAAGTGTGTGGGTCTATTTCTGGATCTTCAATTCGATTCCATTGATCTACTGGTCTGTTTCTATACCAATACCATGCTGTTTTTACAACTATTGCTCTGTAGTACAGCTTGAAATCTGGGATGGTAATACCTCCAGATGTTTTTTTTATTGTACAGGATTGATTTAGCTATTCTGGGCTTTTTTGTTGTTCCATATGAAATTGAGACTAGCTCTTTCCAAGTCTATAAAAAACTGTGTTGGTATTTTGATAGGAATTGCATTGAATCTCTATATTGCTTTTGGTAGGATGGCCATTTTTATTATGTTGATCCTACCTATCCATGCGCATGGGAGATCTTTCTTTCCATCTTCTAAAGGCCTCTTCCATTTCTTTCTTCAAGGGCTTGAAGTTCTTGTTGTACAGGTCCTTTACTTGCTTGGTTAGAGTTACCCCCAGGTATTTTATATTGTTTGTGGCTATTGTGAAGGGGGTTGTTTCCCTTATTTCTTTCTCGGTATATTTGTTTGTTGTATAAAGAAGGGCTTCTGATTTTTTTGAATTAATTTTGTATCCAGCCACCTTGCTGAAGCTGTTTATCAGCTGTAAGAGTTCTCTGGTGGAATTTTTGGGGTCGCTTATGTATACTATCATATCATCTGCAAATAGGGATAATTTCACTTCTTCATTTCCAATGTTTATCCCCTTGATCTCCTTTAGTTGTCTTATTGCTCTAGCAAGAACTTCAGGTACTATATTGAAAAGATATGGTGAAAGTGCACATCCTTGTCTTGTCCCTGAGTTTAGAGGGAATGCTTTAAGTTTCTCTCCATTTGATTTGATGTTGGCCACTGGCCTGATATATATTGCCTTTATTATTTCTAGATACGGTCCTTATATGCCCGATCTCTCCAGAACTTTTAGCATGAAGGGGTGTTGGATTTTGTCAAATGCTTTTTCTGCATCTAGCGAGATTATCATGTGGTTTTTTTCTTTTGTCTTGTTTATATGGTGAATGACGTTGATAGAGTTTCGTATGTTGAACAATCCCTGCATCCCTGGGATGGAGCCTACTTGATCATGGTGTATGATACTTTTGATGTATTCTTGATTTCAGTTTGCTAGTATTTTATTAAGTATTTTTGCATCTATGTTCATGAGGGAGATTGGTCTGAAGTTCTCTTTCTTTGTTGGGTCTTTGTGTGGTTTAGGAATCAGGGTGACTGTGGCCTCATAGTTTGAGTTTGGCAATGTTCTTTAAGATTCTATTTTGTGAAAGAGTTTGAAAAGTATTGGTGTTAGCTCCTCTTTGAAGGTCCTGTAGAATTCCGTGCTAAAGCCATCTGGCCCTGGGCTTTTTTTGGTTGGGAGATTTTTAATGACTGTTTCTATTTCCTTAGGGGTTATAGGGCTGTTTAATCTGTTTATCTGATCTTGATTTAGCTTCGGTAGGTGGAATCTATCAAGAAAATTGTCCATTTCACTTAAGTTTTCAAATTTGGTGGAGTATAGATTTTTAAAGTAGGATCCAAATATTCTCTGGATTTCCTCAATGTGTGTTGTTATTTCTCCCTTTTCATTTCCGATTTTGTGGATGTGGGTTTTCTCCCAATGTCTT
>CAJQZJ010034389.1:1751224-1787768 GCA_907164525.1 Lophiomys imhausi
TAATTTGGCTAAGGGTCTGTCTATTTTGTTGATTTTCTCGAAGAACCAACTCTTGGTTTCATTGATTCTTTGTATAGTTCTTTTTGTTTCTAAGTTGTTGATTTCAGCCCTAAGTTTGATGATCTCCTGCCTTCTGCTCCTCTTGGGAGTGTTTGCTTCTTTTTTTTCCAATTCACCCAGTTGAGGTGTTAATTCGCTAATATGAGTTGTCACAATTTTCTTTTTGAATGCACTTAGTGCTATGAACTTTCCTCGTAGCACAGCTTTCATTGTGTCCCATAGGTTTGGGTATGTTGTGTCTTCATTTTCGTTGGATTTTAAGAAGTCTTTGATTTCCTTCTTTATTTCTTCCCTGACCCAGTGGTCCTCTAGTAAAGAGTTGTTCAATTTCCATGTGAGTGTAGACTTTCTGTTGATTCTTTTGCTATTGAAGTCCAGCTTTATTCCATGGTGGTCTGATAAGATACAAGGGGTTATTTCAAATTTCTTGTATCTGTTGAGGCTCTCTTTGTGTCCAACTATATGGTCGATTTTGGAGAAGGTTCCGTGAGATGCTGAGAAGAAGGTGTATTCTTTTGTGTTTGGGTGAAACGTTCTGTAGATATCTGTTAGGTCCATTTGGTTCATGATCTCTGTTAGACTCATTATTTCTCTGTTTGCCTTCTGTCTTGATGATCTTTCCATAGTTGTGAGTGGGGTGTTGAAGTCTCCCACTATTAAAGTGTTTGGATCGATGTGTGATTTATGTTTTAGAAGGGTTTCTTTTATAAATGTAGGTGCCTTTGTATTTGGGGCATAGATGTTCAATATTGAGATGTCCTCTTGGTGGATATTTCCTTTAATGAGTATGTGTTGCCCTTCTCTGTCTTTTTTTATTAACTTCAATTGGAAGTCTATTTTGTTTGATATTATGGTGGCTACTCCAGCTTGTTTCCTGGGTCCGTTTGCTTGGAAAACCTTTCCCCAGCCCTTTACTCTGAGATAGTGTTTATCTTCAATAGTGAGATGTGTTTCTTGTATACAGCAAAAAGATGGGTCTTGTTTACGGATCCAGTCTGTAAGTCTGTGTCTTTTTATTGGCGAGTTGAGTCCATTGATGTTGATGGATATTAGTGACCAGGGGTTGTTATTTCCCATTATTTTGGTATAGCTGGTCGTCTTGTGTTTCTTTTTGTTTAGTTGGTGTGGGGACTTCTATTTCCTCTGTTTTCTTGGGTGTAGTTATCTTCTGTGTGTTGGAATTATCCTTCTAGGATCTTCTGTAGGGCTGGGTTTGTGAGGAGATATTGTTTGAACTTGATTTTGTCATGGAATATCTTGTTTTCTCCATCTATGTTGATAGAGAGTTTTGCTGGGTATAGTAGTCTGGCCAGGCACCTATGTTCTCTCAGAGCTTGTAGGACATCCGTCCAGGCCCTTCTAGCTTTTAAAGTTCCTGAGGAGAAGTCAGGTGTGATTCTGATGGGTCTGCCATTGTATGTGACTTGGCCTTTTTCTCTTACAGCTTTTAATATCCTTTCTTTGTTCTCTACATTTGGAGTTTCTATTATTATGTGGCGAGAGGAGTTTCTTTTCTGATCTAATCTGTTTGGTGTTCTTTATGCCTCTTGAATTTTTACTGGCATCTCTTTCTTTAGGTTTGGGAAGTGTTCTTCTATGATTTTGTTGAAGATATTTCCTGGATGATGGAATCGGGAGTCTTCTCTTTCTTCTGTGCCTATAATTCTTAGGTTCTGTCTTTTCATTGAGTCCTTGATTTCTTAGATGTAGTGGGCGAGAGATTTTTTTAGCTTTCTCATTTTCTTTGGATATTGCATTGATTTCTTCCATCAAATCTTCCATGCCTGAGATCCTGTCTTCCATCTATTGAATCCTATTTTTAGTATTCAAATCCATAGTTCCTGTTCTCTTTCCTTGATTCTCCATTTCCATTTTTAACTCTGACTGTGTTTTCTTTATTGTTTTCATTTCCATTTTCAATTCTTGAGTGATGTTATTTGTTTTGTACATTTCCTGCTCCAGTTTGCTTGTCTTTGCCTGGATGTCTTCCATTGCCCTCTCTTTTTCTTGTTCAAGTTGCCTCACCTTGTTCTGAAGTTCTCTAATGGTGTTTTCCATCGCTTTCGTATGTGCAATTGTGGCTTCTTTGAATTCCTTCATAGATTTAAGTTCTTCTTGAAGGGACTCTATCACTTTCCATAATGTAGAATTGTCATCATTTTCATGTGTTTCAGCTGTGGGGAGATGGTTTGGGCTGGATGGAATAGCGTTACTTTCTTTTGTTGTAGTCATTTCACTCTGTTTTTTTTTTGGGGGGGGGGTCTGGGGCCTCTGGCCATGTGGAATTTTTTAGCTGTCTTATGGACTTGGGTCCAAAGGGAGTGCTTTGGTGTAGGATTCGAGTTCCCTTCTTCACCCCTATAAGGTGAGTCATTCAGCCCCACCTCCTAGGTGGAGACCTAACTAATCTAGGGGGTGGAGCTGTGTACAAGTAAGCTCTGGTTCCCTGCCAGAAGGGCCAGTACTAGCACAAATGTCCGATATACAACGATATACAACAGTTTCAAATACCTCACAGTTTGCCCGAGGTTGGTTCCTGTGGTGGGTAAATCTGCCCTTCACCCCCAATAGCCTTGCTGCTCCCACGGCCTGGAAACTGGCCAGTGATGTCACAGCAGTGGATTGCAATCTGCAGTCTGAAGGCACTTTGCAGCTGAGCTGTGCTCACTTCCAAAGGGTTGCAATCTTTCACCACATAACTGGATCATCTGTGCGAGACCTGGGGGTGCCCAGCAGGGTGGGGATTATCTCTGCATGGGATCTGAATCTGCCCACTGGGTATTAGATTGGAACTTACTTGGTGTCTCTCCTGGTGGGGCATGGGGGATCCTGATTCCAGGGTCCAGCGGCTTCTTTGCTTGTTTGAGAGTGGGAGGGAGCATCCTGCCCAGGGACCCTCAGTGGTCCCTGGGTAATTGGGTGAGATCTAGAGGGGTTGAGCTGTTTGTACAGTGTCCTACAACACTCACCGCCCTGTGACTGTTAACCCCGAAATCAAAATACCTCCGTGCAGGCCGCTGCCATCTTGGATCCCCCTTGATTATATTCTTCCCCTCTGCCAGGTCTTTTCAGACCTCTCCCCTTCCTTACCCACCCAACTTTAAGTTCTTTCTCAAAACATTGAACAAAAAACAAAAAGCAAAAAAAAAAAAAAACCCAACAAAACAAATTTAAACAAAAAGAAATCAAAAAAGAAACACAAATATACAAAACAAACACACAAACAAACAAAAACTGTGGAATCCATTATATATTGGTCCACAACACTCAAGCATGAGGTCTGTTCTGGAGAGGTTGATATACCAAGTGTCACTGTATTGAAGAAAACTGGTTTTTCCTCTGTGAGCAGGTGGAAGTGTCATATCCATCTTCAGTGAGTTGTGTAAGTGTTGCCTTCTGCAGTTGTGGTCTATAATCTTGGCAACAGCCTAGGTTGTTTAGAGATTCCCATGGTACCCCTATGGCCAGCAACTCAATTAGATGTTACCCAAACCCAGTACTGGATGCTTTGTTTGGTGACAAATGATGGTCAGTTGGGACCATGTCTCTCATTACTTGGTGATTTTATTTATTTTGCCTTCATTTATGTATTTATTTTAGGAAGTTTCTACTGCATTAAGTTTCTACTACTCTTAAAATGTCCCTTAATTTTAGTTATCTCTGCCTCTATTGCCTATAACAACCCCTTTCTACTTCCACTTCAGAATCGATGTTCCCATTCCAGCACTCTCCTGATCTATCCATTACTATCTATTCCATTTCCATTTCATATTTTTTCTATATGTCACCTTTAGTCCCTTTCTATATATATATATATATATATATATATATATATATATATATATATATATATATATATATATACACTCTTAGTGGTTATATGGATTGTAGCTTGGGTATCATTGACTTCACAGCTAATATCCACAAATAATGAATACATATCATATTAGTCTTTCTGAATCTGGGATACCTCACTCATGATGACTTTTTTCTAGCTCCATCCATATGCCTGCAAATTTCATGATGTCATTTTTTAAAATGGCTGAGCAATACTCCATTGTGTAATGTACTACAATCTCTTTATCCATTCTTCACTTGAGGGATCTGTAGGTTGTTTCCAATTTCTGGTTACTATGAACAGAGCAGCAATGAACATGGTAGAGCATTGTCCTTGTAGCAAAAAAGTATCCTTTGTGCACATAGATCTGGATGAAGATCAATTCATATTATATTGGGGAACTGCCACACAGGTACACAGATTGCCATAGTGGCTCCACTAGCTTGCATTCCCACCAGCAATGGAGGAGTGTTTCTCTTACTCTGCATGTTTGTCAGCTCAAACTGTCTCTCATTTTATTAATCTTAGCCATTCTGACAGGTTAAGAAGAAATCTCAAAGTAGTTTAGATTTGCATTTCCCTATTGGCTATGGATGTAGAACATTTCTTTAACTGTTTTTCAGTCACTTGAATTTCTTTTATTGAGAATTTTGTTTAGATCTCTATCCCATCTTTAACTGGATTATTTGGTTTTTTGAAATCTAATTTTTGAGTTCTTTATATATTTTATATAGATGCCAGTGTAGCAGTTCTCTAGTGCATGCAGTGTTGGTAAAAGAATCGTTCCCTTTCTGTAGGCTGCTGTTTAGTTCAGATGACAGTGCTCTTACTACAGAAAAGCTTTTCAGTGTCATGAGGTCCCATTTACTAATTGATGATATTAGTGCCTGAGCTATTGTTATTCTGTTCAAAAAGTCTTCTTCCGAGCCAATGAACTCAAGGTTAGTCTATACTTCCTCTTCTAATCATTTCATTGAATCTAATTTTATGTTGAGGTCTTTGACCTGTTTTGAGTTGAGTTTTATGCATGACGGTAAGTATAAATCTATTTAGATTCTTCCACACAGTGACATCCTGTTTGAACACAACCATTTTTTTTTAATTGTCTTTTTTTCCAGTGGTTTCTTTTTTTCTGGTCTCTTAATCAAAATCAGGTGTCCATGAATGTGTGGATTTATGTCTGGGTCTTCGAGTTTGACTTCCTTGACCAACATGTTCAATATTTGAACCAATATTGTGTTGTTGTTTTTACTGTAGCTTTGTAGGGCAACTTGAAATAAGGAACAGTTAAACGTATAACATTTATTTCATTATTGAGATTATTTTGGCTATGTTTTTTGTGTTTCCATATGAAACTAAAAATGATCCTTCCAAGATCTTTGACGAATTGTATTGAAATTTCTATCAAAAGGCCAAAATTCCACATTGTATTTTTAAGCATTACATACGTACAACACCTTAGCTAACCTTAATTTTGTATCAATATACAAAGATATAAGAACATATTCAATAATCTATCCCTTTTTCTTTATCATTCATATGTCATATCGATATCCTTTTTTTTCTTTTTAAGTCTTACCCCTCCTACATAGGAGAGAAAGAAGAATAGAGGAAAGATAAAGAGAGAAATCCCTGGGTCTAACATTCTAATCCTTCTTTAACAAGACCATTTGATAACTTGTAACAAATCCCGCTAAGTAACAACAAACATCTACAACCCATCAAATGATTTGGAAAAAAACCAACCAAACAAACAAACAAAAACACCCACCCACTCCTCCTTCTGGGAATGGGATGTCACTCTTTAAATTTCTTCCTGCTGATGTGGGATGTACGAAATCTGTTTGGGGACCCAAATAGGAATGAAAAATGGTTAAGCAACTTAATAGTATCATTTGTTGTTCAGTCTCTTTGTGTCCAGCTATTTAAATGTCCTGAGAAGTTTGTAGTCAGACGCTGAACATTTGGTAGGTAAGTTCAAGGCTTTACTGAAGTCCTGGCTGGAACAGTCTATGGGGTCGAACCATCTTAGTTAGCCATTTTGAAGTTGTTCTGGATGTAGATTTTTAAGAAAACAGCTATTGAGGCATTCTGTGAGTCTGGGTCATCTGGGCTACTTGTCTTGTCTTCTTTGGTGTTTGGTCCCTTTTCTTCAGAAGTTTCAGTTGTCCAGTTGTCCCTGTACTCCATAAGGATGCTTGTAATCTCCTGGAAAGATAAGAACAGAACCCTGCCCTAATCCTAACTCTGCAGTGCTACTTTTTTGGCAGGTAATATCTTTCCTAGAGCAAATTGGTTTTGTTTTTGTTTTTTTTTTTTTGACAATATAAAAAGTATTATCTTATATTAAGACTAAAAAAATTCTTTTTAAATTTCAGATCTAAACATACCTTTAAGTGTTTATACTTTGAGATCACAAAGGACAATTCACTTTGAATTTCAGTATGCCTTTTGCAAGTAGCTTTTAAACTTAAATCATTGTAACTATGTGCCTACCTCTGCCTCCCGAGTGCTGGGATCAAAGGCATGTGTCTCCCAATTGTTGGGAATAAATGTGTGAACCCCATCCCTGGATCTAAATTTTTTTCTATTTGGAGCTTGCTCTCTGTCAGGCAGGACTTGAACTCTTCATGTTTCTGTTTCTAGTGTATTGGGAATAAAGGTGTGAACCATCACCACAGTGTTCATTGTAATTCTAGAATTTAGAAGACAACTAACTCTATAGTGATCCACATGCCTCTACTGGAATTAAAGGCATGGGCTAACACCAGGAGTGTTAAATCATAGCCTTATGATTCTCTGGATTTCCTAGATGTCTGTTATGTACCTCTTTACGTTTCTAATTTTGCTAATTTGAATATTCTCTCTCTACATTTTCATGAATTTGGATAGGGTTTGTCAATCTTACTGATTTTCTCAAAGAACCAGCTCTTTGCTTCCTTGATTCTTTGTGCTGTTTGTTTGTTGCTGTTGTTGTTTGTTTCTATTTTATTGATTTAAGTCCTGAATTTGATTATTTCTTGCCATCTACCCCTTTTGGGTATGATTGATTGTTTTCTTTCTAGAGCATTCAGGTATGTTGTTAAGTTGCTTGTATGAGATTTCTCCTAAATTTTTTAATGTTGAAATTTGGTGCCAAGAGCTTGCCTCTTAGTGTTCCTACCTTGCCTTCACTTTGTCCATAAGTTTGTGTGTTGTTTTAATCAGTTCTACTGTTGTGAAGAATCATGACTATGAATCTTATAAAGGGAAGCATTTAATTGTGGCTTGCTTGCAATTTTAGAAGGTTAGTCCAATATTATTTTGGAAGAAAGTAAGGCTGCAGGCAGGAAGATGGTGCTGGAGGAGTAACTGATAGTTCAACATCTGGACTAACAGGTACCAGGAAAAAAGAGAAACTGGGTCTGGGTTGGGCTTTTGAAACCTCAAAGCCCACCCTCAGTTGTCCACTTCCTCCAACAAGGGACAGCTCCTAATCCTTCTCAAATAGTGCCACTCCCTCATGAATAAGCATTCAAATATATGAACCTATGGGGGCCATTCTTATTCAAATGACCACAGGTATGTTGTACTTCATTTTTATTCAATTCCATAAAGTTTTTAATTCTTTATTTCTGTCTTGACCCATTTTTCATTCAGTAGAGAGTTTTTCAGTTTACATGAATTTGTAGGCTTTCTGTTTCTGTTGTTGTCTAACTTTACTCCATGGTTGTCAATAAGATCCAGGGAGTGTTTTCAGTTGTCTTATATCTGTTGAGGTTTGCTTTTTTTCCCCCTGAACATGTGGTCAATTTTGCAGAAAGTTTTATGAGGTACTGAGAAGAAGGTATGTTCTTTAGTGTTTAGGTGGTATGCTCTGTAAATATGTTAAGTGAATTTGATTTATGATGTCAGTTTGCTCCAGTGTTTCTCTTTAATTTTTTTCTGGATTACCTGTCTATTGGTAAGAGTTGGGTATTGATGTCTCCCACTGTCAATATGAGAGACTAAATATGTGAATTAAGTTTTAGTAATATTTATTTTACAAACTTTGGTACCCTTATCTTTGGGACACACATGTTAAGAAATGAAATGTCCTCTTGGTGTGTTTTTCCTTTGTTGAGTGTGTAGTATCCTTCCCTATCTCTTCTGATTAGTTTTGGTTTAAAGTCTATTCTGTCAGATATTAAAAATGACCACATCAGTTTGTTTCTTAGGTCAATTTGCTTAGAATGTATTTTTTCAACACCTTACCCTGAGGTGATGTTCTCCTTAATGTTAAGGTGTATTTCTTGGATGAAGCAGAAAGATAGATGTATCCATTCACATTTATTTTGTTAGTCTGTGTCATTTTATTAGGAAATTGCGATCATTGATGTTGACAGTCATCAATGACCTATAATTGATTCTTATTGTTCTCTATCTCTTTCTGTCTCTCTGTGTGTCTGCCTCTCTTTCTTTCTGTCTCTCTGTCTCTCTCTCTCTTTTCTTCTCTCTCATTTGTGTGTGTGTGTGTTTCTCTTCTTTTGACTTTGCAGCTCTGGGATTATTTAGTAATCTCTGTGTTCTCTTGGATGTAATTAACCTCTTTAGGTTGTAGTTTACCTTCAGGCTGTGGGTTACCTTCTAGCACCTTCTGTAGAGATGGATTTACAGGTAATGCCTAAATTTGCTTTTATCATGAAATGTACTCTTTTCTCAGTATATGGTAATTGAAAGTTTTGGTGGGTATAGTAACCTGGGCTGACATCTGTGGTTTTCTAGAGTCTGGAGCATATTTTCCCAGGCTCTTCCTCCTTTAAGAGTCTGCATTGAGAAGTCAGGTGTAATTATAATAGGTCTACCTTTATATGTTACTTGGTCTTTTTCCATTTCATCTTTTACTATTCTGTCTTTGTTCTGTACTTTTAGTGTTTTATTATATGCTAAAAGGATTTTTTTGTTCCAGTCTATTTGATGTTCTGTATACTTCTTGTACTTTTATAGACATCCCCTTCTTTAGGTTAGTGAAATTTTCTTCTATGATTTTATAGAAAATATTTTCTGCACTTTTGACCTGGGTTTCTCTTTCCTCTATTCTTATTATTCTTAGATTTGTTCTTTTCATAGTGTCCCAGATTTCCTGGATGTTTTGTGCCAGAGTTATATAGATTCAACTTTATTGACCAACATATCCATTTCTTCTATCGTGTCTTCAACCCTGAGATTCTTTTTTCTGTTTCTTATATTCTGTTGGTGAAACATTCTTTTCTGGTTCCTGATCGATTTCCTACATTTTTCATTTCCAGATTCCCTCAGTTTATATTTCTTTATTGATTCTATTTCTGCTTTCAAGTCTTATATTCTTTGTTCATTTCCTTCCTCTGTCTGTGTTTTCATAGTCTCCTGTAAGGAATTAAATGACCTCTATCATATTCATAAAGGTTGTTTTAGCATATTTTGCTTGTGCTTCAGCTGTTTTGCAATAGTCAGTTCTTGCTGTGGTGGGGTTACTGGACTCTACTGGAGACATATTGTCTTTGCTGTTATTGTGTGTTTTAGCTGGCATCTAGGCATATGGGATTGGGGAGATTGGCATTCCATGTGCTTATATCTAATCTCGTATTTGTTAGGTAGATATTTTTCTACTTGACTTCTATTTCTTGTTTGTTTCTTATGAGAGGGTGATAGTTGTGGGTTGCCTGGTGGGACTTCTTCTAGTGTTCTGAAAAGCCCCATTGGGGCTCTGGAAAAAAATGTGTTTCTGGGTATAAGGAGCTGACATTTAGGAATGGGGATGAGTGGGCAGGGATATTTCCCAGAAGGAAGAAATGTTGTGTTCAATCCAGGATCTGCTTAGTTAGTCCCCTGGGCAAAGAGTAAGGAGAGGGCACAGAAGAAGTTCTCTTATAGAGCAAGGCATGAAACTGGGCTATTGGACTTGCAGGTAGGGAAGGAGAAGTGAAAGTCTGCACTTGTTCTATCTACCTTCTTCTCTGGTCAGAGTACCCTGTGGGTTCATGGGGAGTGTCTGCTGGAGTTGTGGCCTGGGACAAAGCAAGGGTGGGTGTAAAGAGGTTTGTTTGGAAGGGAAGATCTGTGCTATCCACTGGAAATGGGTGTGTGCGGGAGGTTATAGCAGGTGTTCTGCTGCAGAGCTTCAGTTGG
This sequence comes from Lophiomys imhausi, assembly GCA_907164525.1. NCBI lineage: Eukaryota > Metazoa > Chordata > Mammalia > Rodentia > Muridae > Lophiomys > Lophiomys imhausi. The sequence continues at coordinate 1,761,249 of CAJQZJ010034389.1, forward strand.
AGGATCGGCTCTGGAGGAGATGACGGAGAGGGGAATATCTGCTGTCAGTGTACCTGTTTCCCTGACATGAGTGGCATAACTTATGTTAATCTAAAATTCAGAGTTTCAGATCTTACATTGAGATCCTTTGTCTATTTGGAGTTGATTTTCTTATGCAGCGTGAGAGAGTAAGAGATAAAGATCTAGTTTCAGCCTCATACATGTAGATATCCATGTTTCTCTGTGCTGTTTGCTTAAGATTTTGTTTTTTTCCCCAGTGCAATTCTGAACAAAAAGAATAATATTCGAGTCATTATCTCACCATATTTCAAGTTATACTACTGAGACATAGTAATATAAACAGTATGGCACAATCAATGGAGTGGAATTGAAGACCCAGAAATAAGTACACACAACTACAGATTTTTGTTAAAGGACAAAAATGTCAAATATATAACCTGGAGGAAAAAAGAAAAATTTTCAGCAAATGTTGTTGGAAAACTCAGATAGCTACATGTACAAGAATTACACTAGATTTATATTATTTACTATGTCCCAAAATAAACTTCAAACAGGTCAAGGAAATCAACATAAGACACAGAACTCTAAAATTACTGAGTTTAAACTTGGGTGTATAGTCAAGACACAGGCTTAAGTAAAAATATCGTGAATAGGACCCTAGTTTTTCAGGAAATAATTCTATTAGTGAACAAATCAGTTAATGGACATTAATAAGCTTTTAGAGAGTACATGTAATTATCCAAAATAACCCCTCAAATCTTATATATTATTAAACTCAAAATTTTCAGACAAAAGATACACAACCTATATTCCACTTCATTTTCCAGCCACAGATATCTTATTCTGGAATTACATACTTTTTACTTCTTATGCACACCTTTATAAGATTATACAAGTATCTATAAAAACTATGTAATGTTAACTTTTATATTTTAAATTTTATTTAAATGTTGTTATAATACAAGACTCTTTCTGTGACTTTTTTTACATTAATTTTTATCTATGTACTATCTATTGCTCTAGATCATTAGGTCCAAGAAAAATTTTAATGCTTTGGTTAGTGTATGGCTAGGCCTAAAATATGAGCTTAATAAGATTAATCTAGAAAAGCATAATCTTGAAAGGAATGTCTTACTGTTATTAGTGATTTTTTAAATGATGGGCAACTATTATTTTACTTTTAATTCACAGAAGTGTTTGCAAAGATAATAGTGTGGTTTCTTTGTGGCTGTAGTTTAGAGCATAAAAAGATTGCTATCTAAATGTGAAACATTTTTTTCTAGATGGATCCAGGTCTTCTAAGTGCTGTCTTTGGGTCTTTCTTTTCCACCCTATTATTATTGAGTTGTTTAGTCTTGTCTTACAAAGATTGTCTCTACAAAGTTTAAGAAAAGGAATAAAATGAAAGTCAATCCACAATGTTGTTTTATCAGAATATTTTTGGTAGGGAATGTATGCAGAAAACACATATGTCAGAGAGCAACCTGTAGGAGTTGGCTATCACCCAATACCATGTGGATACTAGGCATCAAACTCAGGTTACCAAGATTGACAACAAACATCATTAACCACTGGGCCACATTGCTCAACCTCATTTTATCAGACTTGTTTGGAGTCTAGAAAAAAATCCTAGGCTGAAATTAGATGTGAGTCACAAAACTTTTCTTTTTATGTAAGTAGTCAGGTAGCAGATGTTTTAGACTTTGGAAGCCTACAGTCACTGTTACAACTGATCAGATCTAATGCTATGGAGTGAATGGCAATTACAGACTATATATAAATATATACATACATATATATATGTATATATATATATATATGCAAGTTCTTATATCTAGATGCCAATAAAAATCTATTTGTTAGCCAAGTGGTGGTGCATGCCTTTAATCTCAGCATTTGGAGGCAGAGGCAGACAGATCTCTGAGTTTGAGGTCATCCCGGTCTACAGAGTGAGTTCCCCCGGACAGCCAGGACTTTGTAGCGACACCCTGTCTTGGAAAAATAAAGTGATCTATTTGCTGCTGGGACTGATATATCATATCTATAATCCCAGCACTTGATAGGCAGAGGCAAAGAAAGATAGATCAATGAGTTCAAGGCCAGTCTGATCTACATAGCAAATTCTAGGGCAACCACTGTTACACAGTGAGACACTTTCTGAAAAGTAACATAAAAGCTTATTTGTAGAACTATGAATCAGATTGTAGATAAACCTTTGACTTATAATCTGTCCTGCATCCAAGATGTGCTGGGGTAATGGTAGTGTGCAGAACTTGTGGGAGTGGCCAAACAATGATAGCTTGAGGTCCACACCATTGAGAGGGATGGATCTGATGCTACCTAGATAGCCAGGAACCAGAGGTTGGACAGCCCAGAGAACCAGGATGGAAATAAACATGACTGGGAAAAAAAATTCAATGAAATTATTGCTACTGATATCCTGCTATACACCTAGACCAATATACCTAGCTCGACTGTCATCAGAGACACATCACCCCATGGAAACAGATGCAGAAACCCATAGCCAAGAACTAGTGGAATACCTCAGAAGAACCAGAGAGGTTGAACACACGAGAATACACCCCACAAAATCAACTAAGCAAGGGGTTCATAGAAGAGTCACAGAGACAGAAGCAACAAACACAGACACTGTATGGGTCTGACTTAGGTCCTCTGCGTGTTTGTTATGGTTGTTTTGCTTGGTCTTCTTGTGGTACTCTCAACAGTGGGAATAGTGGGAGTGTCTTTGACTCCTGGGATCCCTTTCCTCACACTGGGCTGCCTTGTCCAATCTTGATATGAGAGTTTGTACATAGTCTTATTATAGCTTTTGTTCGGCTGATATCCCTGGGAGGCTTGTCCTTTTTTTCTTTTCTATTCTATTCTTTTCTTTCTTTCTTTTTTTTTTAAGGGAAATGGAGAGGGAATAAATCTGGGGAAGAGGGGAGGTGGTATTGAGGACTGGAAGAGTGGGAAGGAGGAAATGCAGCCAGAATGTAATGTATGAGAAAAGAATAAAAGAAAAAGAAATCCAGGAGCCCATGCACATGCACACAGATGTGAGCACACGCATGCGTGCATACGCGCACACACACACACACACACACACAGAGAGAGAGAGAGAGAGAGAGAGGGAGGGAGAGAGAGAGGAAGAGGGATGGAGGGAGAGGGAGGGAGGGAGGGAGAGAGGGAGAGGAAGGGAAGGAGAGAGAGAGGAAGAGGGAGGGAGAGAGAGAGTGTGTGCATGTGTGAGAGAGAGAGAGTGTGTGCGTGTGTGTGTGTGAGAGAGAGAGAGAGAGAGAGAGAGAGAGAGAGAGAGAGAGAGAGAGAGAGAGAGAGAAGAACTAGGTATCAGGAAAATTTGACATCTGGCTCAGTTTACTGTTCTCTGGTCTTGTAAGAAGGAATATCAGAGTGAGACTGAGAGACTGGAATAGAAGGTTTGTGGTGTCCTAAATGGATCCTAATGTGTTCTGTGCCCTAGCTTGCGAGCTGATGAATATGCTTTCCAGTGGACTCATGTGGAGCGTCATTATCAAGGGAAAGTACTTGAATGCCTCAACTACCACAACATGAACAGATAAATTTTCTTTCTTCTAGAGTTGCTTAATTTTGTTCCCCAGATTTTGACTAACATGCCAGTTATGTGTAACCCATGTCCTTTATCAGTATACCTTAAGGAACTATTTTAGTTCTGAACATTACATAAATTAACAATTACTTTCACCAGCATAAATATATACAATGTTAGTTTCCCCTGAGCCATATCAGTTGAGAGCACAATCATGAGAAATTGGTCATAATGGCGATATTATCTGGTTTATAGTCTTCTCTAGCAAATGAGCCAGAAAAACAGCCTTTCACCTGCTGCCTTCTGTATCTGTGCAGCCCTGTGCTTGTTGGAAGCTGTCTCTGAGTTGGAGCTGTTATGTTCATCCATTTGGGTACCTGGATTCCATCTGCTTTGTTTTCTTGTTCACTGCTGATGATACAGACTTTTGTTTTGTAGGACCTCCTTGTGTACATATTTCCATGGAACTTGGCTGGCAGACTCCAAGACAAAGCAAAGGAAGGCAATATAACTGAAGCCAAATGGTGCTACTTCCCAAAACTTTACCCACACAAAGCTCTAGAAATGAAAGTTTCTTCAAATGTTGGTTTATAAACTCTGATTCTACTCCATCTTAAAGCAGAAGACAATTGATATGTTCAAAGGAAAGAATGTTTAATAAAATAACATGAAATAGCATGAAAATAAAGTACAGCCATACAAGATGTAGTATAGAACTATTATGACTAGCTACACAGCTGGGACATTAAGGGCAAGACACTTAAAGTTTCTGTACCAACTTTTCCTAATTTACAAGGTAAGAGTAACATACCTTCCTCACAAGGCCTGTAATGATGCACAAACTGCTTAAGAGTGTTCAGGAAACTCTGAGAAGACTCAGGTTGTTTTAAAAGACTCTTTTGAATGTTAAGTTGGCAGTTGCATTGCTAACAAACCTGGAACTTAAAGTGTTAAATATGTATCATTTCAGAGTTTCTAAAGATCAGGAATGCAAGCAAGAGATAGGTAGGAACCTCTGGATTTATATTCTCTGAAATGATTATCATTGGATAACCAATCTAGGGCTCTTCCCTGGGAAAGCTATTTCTCCAAGTGCCATATACATACAAGTAACATTATAAAGACTGAATATGAACACACATACACATACCAACAATGAAATAATAGAATAATTGGGGCATGAATATAGCAAGGGATTGTATGGGAAGGATTCAAAGGAGAAAATAATGAATTGTATCTTAATGTCAATATACACTGAATATATTCAACGTGTGTGTGTGTGTGTGTGTGTGTGTGTGTGTGTGTGTGTGTGTGATTGTTATACAGCTATCATCAAGGGTTGTTCCTAGGGCTCAGTTCGGACAGTAGGGTGGGCCATTTCCTGATTCTGGATGGAGACTTTAGGGAGCTCACCAGTTTGCCTCCTTCCCACACTACCTATCCAACCATTTATCAAGCTTAAAAGATTTGAAGATCAGGGTAGACAGGAGAAGCAATATAAAGTTTAGAAACTGCCAGATTTTAACTAAAATCCTGGGTCTACCAATTTCTATTTCATCAACTAAGTATATAGAGAGCAGTAAGGGATGCAAAAGAAGAAATAGAAAAACTGTAGGTATCAGTCTAAATTACATATATTTACATTGATGAGAAATATTGAAATATTGTTTAAAAAGGTATAAATTCAGAAAACAATTTCTTTTTTGTAGAAAGATGTAGTTTATTTACTTTAGTATTCCTTAAAGTTTCCCCTATATTCACAGGTATTTTAATTCTACTTTTTCTTTTTCTTCTTTTAGTTTATTTATTACTTCAAGTTACAACTCCATCACAGGCTCCTCCCTTCATTTCTCCCAGACCCACCCTCCAACCCTCTCCCCCCTCTCCCACCTATCCTACTCCTAGTGTGGGGTGCCTCCACATATCAGCCCCCATCAATTCATTGAACACATGAGGGCTAAGAGCTTCCTCTTGAACTGGGGACCTATATGGCAGTTCCACTAGAGGGAAGTGTCTCAGTAACAGGTAGCAAAGATCATGTTTCTGTTCCTTTGGGTTTGTTGACTATAGGATAGTTATCTTGTACTACATGGCTAAAATTCAGTTATAAATGAATACATGCCATGCGTATCTTTCTGGGTCTGGGTTAGCTCACTCAGGATGAGCTTTTCTAGTTCCATCCATTTGGTTGCAAATAGCATGATTTCTTTGTTTCTGATAGCTGAATAGTATTCCGTTGTGAATTTTTTTTTTTTATCCATTCTTCAGTTGAAGGACATCTGGGATATTTCCAGTTTCTAGCTATTACAAATAAAGCTGCTATGAACATACTTGAGGAGATGTCCTTGTAGTTTGGTGAGGAATCTTTTGGATATATGCTCAGGAGTGGTATGAGTATGGCTGGGTCTTAAAGCAGAGCTATTCTAAGTTTTCTAATATATAGCCAGACTGATTTCCATAGTGGTTGTACAAGTTTACACTTCCACCAGGAATGAAAGAATGTTCCTCTTTCTCCATAACCTCCCCAACATGTGCTCTCATCTGAGTTTTTGAACTTATCAAATCTAACAGGTGGGAGATGGAATCTCAGAGTCATCTTGAGTTGCATTTCTCTGATGACTGAGGATGTTAAACATTTCTTCAAGTGTCTTTCTGCCATTAGAGAATCCTCTTTTGTGAATTCTTGGTTTAGCTCTGTACCCCATTTTTTGATTGGATTATTTGGTTTCTTGGTGTTTTATTTCTTGAGTTATTTATATATTTTGAATATTAGCCCTCTGTTGAATGTGGGGTTGGTGAAGATCTTTTCCCAATCTGTAAGCACCATGTTGTTCTAATTAGTGTCCAATGTCTTGCAGAAGCTTTTCAGTTTCAAAAGGTCCCATTTATTGATTGTTGGTCTTAGAGCCTGAGCTATTGGTGTTCTGTTTAGGAAGTTGTCATCTGTGCTAATGAGTTCAAGGCTTTTCCCCACTTTCTCTTTTATTAGGCACAATGTGTCTGGTTTTATGTTAAGGTCTTTGATCCACTTAGACTTCAGTTTTGTACAAGGTGATAAATATGGATCTATTTGCATTCTTCTACATGTTGACATCCAGTGAGACCAGCATCATTTATTGAAGACACTGTCCTTTTTTCCATTGTACAGTTTTGCCTTCTTTCTCAAAAATTAAGTGACCATAGGTGTGTGGGTTTATTTATGGGTCTTTGATTTGATTCTATTGATCAACTTGTCTGTTTCTATATCAGTACCATGCTGTTTTTATTACTATTGCTCTGTAGTATAGCTTGAAATCTGGGATGGTGATGCCTCCAGATGTTGTTTTATTGTACAGGATTGACTTAGCTATTTTGGGTTTTTTGTTTTTCCACATGAAGTTGAGAATTTTTCTTTCAAGGTCCATAAACAATTCTGTTGGGAATTGCATTGAATCTGTATATTGCTTTTGGTAGGATGGCCATTTTTATTATGTTGATCCTACTTATCCATGAGCATGGGAGATCTTTCCATCTTCTGATGGCCTCTTCAATTTCTTTCTTCAAAGACTTGACATTTTTGTCATACAGGTCTTTCACATGCTTGGTTAGAGTTACCAGCCAGATCAGCATGGCGAGCACCTCAGGTGTGGCATGATTGTTCCTTGCTATTCACAACCCCACTTTAACATCTTTCCTTAAGTGGGGGCCAAGGCTTGATGACTGTCATATAGCAAAGAGAATATGAAAAAAGTGATGGGCCATGCCTCTAAGTAGATGACGAAACAATTACAGCTACCACTGGGGACCCTCTGTTGCTTTCTCCTGAATTTCTTACCGTACAGAAGTCAGCTAATATCTCATGGGGAAGTTCTATGGAGAGGCTCCCCCAGAGCAAGGTGCCAAGGCCTGTCTATATGCTTGCTCCATGAATGGACATAAAAGCAGGTTCCCAGACCAAGTCAGCCTTGAAATCTATTCAAACTCAAATGAGTCCTCGACCAACAGCTTGAACTCAACTTAGAAAGGCTGGTTATCCAAGTGCACCCACTAAGACAACTGGAGTGACCCACAGAAATCATAAATAGAAATTTATTTAATATGCCAAAACTTGGGTAATTTGTTGCACAAGAATGGACATAATCATGGAGAAAACATTGATACACAAAGACAAGTGATCTACCCAGCTTGAGTTGTAGTTAAATGACAAATCACTTGACAGGCATACATGAGACCTTAGGTTCAATCTCAATACTGGATACACACACACACAATACATATATTTCTCCCATTGTTATTTGTACATGCACACACACACACACACACACACACACACACTATATTCAAATATACATGAACATAAATTGTATTCTTGGTCCATATATTTATACACGCACACACACACTATATTCAAATGTACATGAACATAAATTGGATTCTTGGTCCATATATCGAGTGTATACAGAAGTCAAACTGCAGAGACATAAATGTGTGTGTGTGTGTGTGTGTGTGTGTGTGTGTAAATAACAATAGGAGAAAAGACAACAGAAACCGAAGATCTAATCTGCCTTACCTACCACTCATCCTAGTTCCCACTAATTTCATTACCCTCTGTGTCTACATGTTCTAAGTACCATGCTGGACTGGTGAAGCTCACGGGCAGGAAAGAAAGAAAACAGAGTCTGGCAACTCAACCATACAGCTTTACGATGGGTCATTCACGAACATAGTGAGTAAGGGATGAGGAGCTGGGACCAAAATGAGCAGGAGGTCAGTCAAACCATGAACTCAACATAGCTCCATCTCCAAGGTGACAATATAGAATGAGAATGTTAAGAATGTTTAGATGTTATTAGGGCTATGAGTTCCATCACTCCTAGCCTGTCTAGGTATACCTGACCCAGTTTCACTGGAAAGAAAGTGTGGGTAAAAGTGAGAATTGCATAAGATCCTTGTACTTCAAGAGACAGCCTGCAGGCTATATCTTACCCAATTCTGAGGCTTATCTGCAGACTATGCTTGGGTGTAGCACCCATGTCTGTGGTACTCCTGGGTATGGGGACAATTGAAAACTGTCCTCCAGGGAATGCCTCCAGGCAAGCAGATCTCCAAGGCAAGAAAGCTCTCTGTGAAGTTGGTCATGTAGAATATTCTCATCTTCATCTGTCCCTGTTATTTCCAGGAAGCTAGCCTGCCAAGTGACCCAGTGGGGCTGTCACTCCTATGGGCAGCAGCTTATTCCATTAGCTAATGAGAGTGCCATAGGGAGATAAACACCTATTAGGTAGGATCTCCCCTGGGTGCTTGCTTGGCTTTTCCTGCCCAGGTTGCTGCAGACTGGAAGGGCTGGGTGGAGGGAGGAAGAGACAAAAGTAAAGACAGAAAATACCTAAACAGTATGGCCTGGCTTCTGCAGAGAGGACCCTGTGATGCTATGCATTTGTAATTTGGCAAACAGAATTTGGTGCTGTTTGAATTTGTGAACGAACTAATGATAAGAAATAATTACTAAATAGCTCAATAACCGACAGGAAATAGCCCCTGTTTCTCTATAACAAAGCAGCAAGACAATACAACTAGGAATACTTTAGATTAAAAAAAAGTTTGTTTACATGATTCATTCCTATGACAATAGATGAAAGAGATAGAAGGGATGGGGAGAAGGGACCTGGGAGAGTTTAAAAGGCCCCTTGGTTCCAGAGGAGGTCTTTGGATCTAAGGGAGGCAGACAAGTAGAAACTGTTAGTTTTCTTCTCTTTGATGTTAAGGAGAAAGAAATGAGTCACAATGCTTGCCACAGGAGGACCTCTCTCTGGACTTCTGGGTGAGAAGAAGAGAAGTTGGGTGGGAAGGTAGGAGAGAAGTCCCTGACAGTTCCTTCACACACACACACACACACACACACACACACACACACACACGCCCCACATACACACACAAATACACATATATACATACACAAATACACATACATAGACACACATACCATACACACACAAACATACAAACATAAATACACAATACATATAACCACAAACAAACACATGAACATACACACACACATACACAAACACACACACTGCCCATCTTCACTAGGAGCTTCTGGTGGGTGAGAGTTACTGGTCCCATTGGCTCCTCAGAGTTGGCAGGCATCACAGGTTTTTTTTTTGCACTGTTTTTTTTACTAATAGTAATAGGATCTTTTTAAAAAACATTTATTTATTTATTCAAGTTAACATCCGGATCACAGCCCCCTCCCTCCTCCCCTCCCAGTCCCACCTTCCCAAACTTTTTCCTCTCTCCCTCTTCTTCTCCTCAGGTGAGGGGGGCTCCACACATATCAAGCCACCTCAGTTCATTAGTCACATGAGGGCTAAGAGTTTCCTTTTGCACTGGGGCCCAACATGGCAGCCCAGCTAGGGTAACAGGCAACAGAGTCCATAGCAGACACCACCCCCCACCACTTGCTAAGGAATCTGTTTGAAGGCCAAGTTGCCTATCATCTATCATCTATATATGTATGGTGGGGTAGGTCTAGTTTATATATGCTTTTTCTTTTCTTTTTTTGTGGTTAGTTTTTCTGTCTCTGTAAGCCTCTAGGGGCCTAGACTGGGTGGTTCTGTTGATCTTCATGTGGTGGTCTTGTCCCCTCAGGGTCACTTTGTTCCTCCTCCCTCTCATACATTTTGACAGTTGTTCTGACCACCAACTGTCTCCTCCCGGGGGTTAAGTTCTTCTCCATCCTTCAACTCCCATAAAAGCCTGTAGCTTGGCTCTGGCTTTCCTTTCTCAGGAACCTAGACTTAAGAAAACACTTTACAGGTTTACTTTTGTAAAAGACCTTCCCAAGAAGAAAACTAGTTCTTAAAACCAAATTTATTTTAACCACATGGGACTGTGCCTGTTGTGTTAGGTGGAGTTACTAATACTGGAGGGTAGGTAGCTGAGTGCTTGAACCCTACATATCTCTCCTGAAAGGTTTGGCTTGAGACCCCAGCTTCACTGGTACACAAGAACAAAGAGGAATACTGAATTATCACCCAGGAAAAAAAGAAAGAATTCCAAAACTCACTGCCAAAATCATGATTGAGGTTCCTTGCATCTTTGAATCTGAATCTCCTTTATGGTGTATATACAAATAATGAATATCACTCTACTCTCTTTGGGCAAAATTACTTATGTGAACCACAATTTCTACCCATTGACTCCTGAGGAGTTACATCAATTGGAGAGATGATGGCATGTGTTAGCTATTTATGGCAAATACCTACCCAGAATTATCCACTGGCATTAGTGACATTTCCATTGCTGTAATAAAACCCTAGGACCACAGCAGCTTATAGAAGAAACAGTTGAGCTGAGCTACTGGTTCCAGAGGGTTAGAGTCCATGATGTTGGAGCAAAGGCATATTGGCTGAAGCAGAAGCTAAGGGTTCACATCTTGAACTTCAAGCAGGAAGTGGAGAGAATGAATTGGGAATGCTATAATTCTTTAAACTCTTGAATCTCACCTCCAGTGACCTACTTCCTCTAATAAAGCCACGCCTTCTAAGACTCCCCAAAAGTCCCACCAACACGGAACCAAATCGATCACGGGGAAACATCTTATTCAATCACCAGGCCACCTTGTCCTTTAGTTCTGCTAATGTCACATAGTAGAGCTGCCTTGGCTCCATTTATTTGTGAGGGTGTCTCACCCACCATAAGGGGGTCTAAGGAAATGATGGAGGGGAATACTGTAGCAAGTGTTTTCACCTTCAATTCACCCATTCACCTTCTTGTGAACAAACATGGGAAAGCAGCTAAACCTGGTGTCCTTCTCCCTTTTACTTACAGAAGTGAATGAGCACTTCAATTCCTTGTTTCCTATTGCCGGGGTTTTCAGAGTAGAACATTAAATTCTCATCTGCACATTCAAGTGTGATTCTATCCCTTCCCCACTCTGCCCCTTGTGCCACCTCCACCATCCACTATCACACCAGAGAGGCTGAAGCTGTGGGAGAAGAGGTTTGGCTCACTCTTCTTGCCTTGGAACCCAATTACAGCTGGCTGCTGCAAAATTAATGTTCACAGGCATGGAATTATGCTATAGACGCTTTATAGAAATCACTCATTCAAACAGAGTGAAATCTTTTTTATATGGTAATCATTTCCCACCATCAAATTTCATAGGAAAGAACAGTTTGATCGAACCACCTAGTTAAACTGTGTATGAAATTAGTCATTCCCACCATAAACAGTGTTCCGCCGCCTTCCCAGACAAAAGCTAACAGAATCAAGGTAGTAATTGCTAGGAAACGACAGGTCCTAATTCTGTCTGAGTTGGATCCTCGTTCCTTTCTCCTTCAAAGTGAAAATTCTAGAGTCTGATGCAACGCCTCCCCCCACCTTTTTTTTCTAAGGCAGTCCAAGAGAATGGACAAAACTCAGGTTTTAAATTCCTTTTTGTATTAACCAGCAATGGGATTACAGGGAGGGAGTAGCTTTCTCTGGACATGTGAGATTAGGAGTCAAACTTGATGTCTCTTTGGTGGAATCAGTTTCTGATTTTATTCCATGCAATGGTGGACTCCATGGGAGTGTTTGAATTCCAATTCCTTTGGGCCAAAAAAAAAAAAAAAAAGATTGTAATGGAGAATAGTAAAGAAGGGATGAAATCAGTCCCTTCATAATAAACTAGTGGTGTGTGTTCCTCCAGGCAAAATAATTATCCTAAATATGAGTGATCTCTAATTTTTTATTAAACAGACATGAGCCACCTCATATTATCTGTTATCACCATCCTACTCACTTCTGGATAGCTGCTTGTATTATGACTGTAAGACCCCATTTTCCTCTCCTGCTGAGTCCAAAGCATTTCTCTCTGTTCCACCTGAATATTATATGACCACTCCTGCCCTGCTGTACCAAAGGCAGTTCCTGGAGAAGGTCTCAGGTGCACCCATGCAGGCACAGAAGCCTAAGCTCTAAGATGTTAAAGATTTAGGCATAATAGCTTCTGGCTGTGAGGTCTCCTCATTTTCCTCCCAGCTATGCTGTTAGTTAGACAGCATCTTATGTATTCAGGTCACATGGTCTTAAGTGAGATTCCAGGTGCAAAAGTAGTACCAGGCTTTTATTTTTTTTTGGTATGGTATTTAACAGTTTATAAATCAGGTTCACATACATATCTAATTAAAGTTTTAGAACCACCCCATGAGATAGATAGTTATTATTTCCAGTCTTTGGGTAAGAGAATAAAATCCAAAGAGATAAAATGGGTTTGTTGAAACTCTTAACCAGCAAATGAAAGTGTCACATGAGGACTGAGAGAATGGAGGGCTTTTTGACACATTTTCCAGAAAAAAAAATTAGAATAGCAAAAACCCTAACAGCAATAGGAAGTAGAGTTTGGTCAAGGGAGCTGGGTGGGCTCTCTTCTCTCACTTGCTTGGAATCATAGCTGGACATTCCTAGTACTTACTTCTGGACCTCTAATCCCCCTCCCAGGCCAGCCCTGACTTCCTATCATAGTGGTCTCAGATGTCGGAAGAGAGAAGTCACATGTTCCTCTCCCTGACCTTATGTGTCTGGACTCTGTAGCCTTTATGATCTCACCTTATCACACTATGGTGCAAAGAAAATCATGAGGACAATTTAGAGTCATGGAGGCAGGAGACTGACTCTGCTGTTTGATGCCAGCTGAAAAATACTGTGGTCATAGTTTTCCCCTATTATCCTCTAATTGCAGTTTCTCCTCACAGTTGCACCGGGATGGGTCTTTTGAATAGTCAGATACACCCACACAGAGCAAGAGAGAGCTCTAAAATTCATGACCAGGTTATTGAAGTATTTCAAGTCAGTGGAAAAGCTTTGGATCAATCAGGGGTCGAGGTCCTTGCTCCAGCCTATTATGAGTGAACTGAATATGGGTAGTTTAACTTCAGTCTAGTCTTCTGTAATGGGAGTTTAAATGCTGCTCTCAATCTTCTCCTAGCATGGTTGATCTGATCAAATGAAACAAGGCGGGCAGTTTCTGCCTCACAGAGTGGCGAGCATCACACTGGTTGAAGGCTGTAACAGCTCTTGGAGTGAGTGCCGCTTTTCTGCTGTTCAATGAGTCCTGATCCTCAATCCCTTTCCTTTAGGCTGTAAGCTTCTTAAGGGATTTTCACCTTTAGTGTCATAGAGTAACAAACACATAGCAAGAGACCCTCAGCAAAGAGAAAGGAACAGTGATTTGCTTAAGGGCACTTGACGTCAGAATCCACTTCCTTGTCCATCACTGCACTTACTCTAGTCCTGCTATCGCATAGGAAATAAATGGCACCCAATGAATACTTACGGAAGAAGCAAATGCTTTTTATTTTCTCCCAGAGAAATGTTTATCTGACTACCTAATTAGTTTCTCATAATCTCCTAAGGAAAACACTTAATACATGTTTTTTTTTTCCTTCTATAGGATGAGGGGCTTTGTTCCACACAAAACTAGTTTAGAAGCTCATGGGTTGCACAGCATGGGGAAAAAATAGGGTTAAACCCTATTTTATCTTTGTTTTTGTTTTGGGGGGTTATTTTTGAAACCATGTGATCTTGGTCACATTATCATATTCTGGAACTCAGAATCCTCTCCTACAGGATAAAGAATAACTTTAAGATCAGGAACCACACTTTTAAAGTTCTTCTCAGATTTAACATTCCTCAAATCCATTTCTATACTGAAGAAGTTTCCCTTACAGTATCATCTTCAAGAGAAGCGAACAGGAAAGAAATGGGGATGATGCTGGCAAAATCACAGAGTGGCTTTATCATAGGTCTTAGGTCAAAAGCCTAAAGGTTTCTCTGCATAAGTATTCTCAACATTCCCTTGACAACTTTGACCTGCCTAGCATCCTGAGAACCCCAACCAATGAGATCCTGGCTACATCCATCCTTCTGAATTCCTTCAACTGCTCAAAAACCAGTGACTCTGGAGATTTCTTCCCTGTTGGAAAAGACACCTGCAAATCTGGTGTCTTCCCCTTGTTGGCAAAGAATTTCCAAGTCTGGCAATGTTGTGGGGGTCCCTGAAAGTGTCACAGTGATCACGGAAATGATCTGCCAGAGAGGGAAAAATGAAACTTGGTTCAGTTCAACTTAGTTAGTACCGGTTCAAACTTCTGGAGTGTGGTGCAAAGAATTTTTACATATTTAAACACAGTAAAACTTTGGGTAGAAGGTATCTTCATGACAATTATCACAACAAAGCTTAAGGCAGGACCACATTGAAACTCCCTTGTAAAGTCCATCTCTTTGGCAAAGCACCTGTGACCTTATCCACAAGGGTGGGTTTTATGGACTGTGAACAGTACTTGGAATAAGGGATTAGAGAGGAAGGGCTTGTGACAAGCATAAGGATTAGATCTATTGGCTGAGAAACAATTTTCACGAGTCTGGGCCAGGGAGGAAGGGCTTGTAATAAGTATCATAGCAAACTCTTTGGCAAAGTGCATGAGATCTCTTTCATCAGGATGGGCTCTAAGCCTGAGAAACAATGCTCAGGATTCTGGGGGTATTTGCGTGCGGGCTAGCTCCATAGACTAGCGAAAGAACATAATCAAAAAACATCCACTTTAGCTTTCCAGGTGAACATTGTTCAGTTTCTTCTGTTGAAGAAAAAGTCTGAGTGTTTAACATGTCTGTTTCCTCTACTGCTTTGGTATAGCCAACATTCTCAAGGTCTCTTTGGGAGAACTATGGTGCAAAATCACATGCCACTTTTGTCCCCTCAGGTAAAATATATCAGGTGAGAATGAAAGAAGAATGGAGGTGGGATAAGTTGTTATAGTTGAGAGTCAAAGGGCTGGGAGAACTCAGAGAAGGAAAGATAGAAGTTCTGAAAAGGGTGGTTTTACACAGGAGCAGTTACCACAGTCTCTTTTTATTGTTTCTCCCCAAGAATCATGATATCCATATTCATGTAACCTTGGCATTTGGACACATGTTTTTCTGGCTCCTACTCAAAAGGGGGAAACCCAAGTTAGCTTGCAGGGCCAGTATTCTGAATGTTGGGGAGACTTAAGGATATAACGGCGATATGGAACTTCTGCTTACCAGGCTTGACGTCGTAGGCTCTACCTTTAACACAGAAGAAAATTAAATGTAAAGATTAGGTTTGTGGTAGAGTCAGGGACATGACAGCCCTCCCTCCAGCTAGGATGGTGAGAAGAGGTAGTGGCAAGTGTTCTATCCAGATGCACCTCCCTTGCTTTGAACAACAGTTAACACCTGCTGCTACTGCTTCTGCAGTACCATGTCTTTGGCACCTCTGGATTTTATTTGTATGGAAGACAGATGAAAGACTAACACCCTGCAAAGTAAAATGCTTATTCACTGGTGCCCAAACTATGAAGCCTTGAGCATGAGGTAGATAATATGAGATCTCGTCATGGCCTTCTTACTCAGGAGGACTGGAGAGCTGACCTTCCTCTGGGTGGAAACAACAGAGAGAAAACACTTGAGAAGGAGAGCGAGTTCCCACTACTTCTAGACCTTTGTGTTTATTTAGCACAAAGTTGGATCCCAAGAAGTTTCCTAATACAATGCTTGAACTTTCAGAGGGGTGTGTGAAAGTGATCAATGGTAGTCCATTGGGGTTGGCCTTTTAAGAATTACTAGTCCAATTCCTCCTGTGCATCTTTGGTCCTAAAACATGCCTTTTTTCTATGAACATTTTCTTAATTCTAAATGTTCTTAAATGGACATGTTGCCTCTTTCCTCTTGAATTGACCTCCCTTCCAGGGACTGAGTCTCTGGGATTAACTTACTGATTACTTTTCCTTCTTTCATAGCTCCCCAAACTTAGCTGTTGACCCTGACCCAAAATAACTCTTTCAATTACACCACCCCATGGTTCCCATACCATATTTGGCCCCAGAACCCAAGTGTGGTGGGGTTAGTAATGGCACTTAATAGCATAGAGATCTTGGAATAGCAAAAGCCTGGACTTTAAGGTAAAAGATTTACATCCGATATGTCATGTCCTTGGGAACCCTCCAAGGACAGATGACGTTCTGGAGCATGTTCTGAGGCTCCCACCAGTATCCATGGCAACAGATTGCATGGTCTCTGGTGCTGCTCCTCAGCCCTCTCCAAGAAAAGCTATGCAGGGACATATTGCCCAGGGGCATGCCTTAGAAGCACTAAAGCTTCTGCCGAAAATCATGCTGCCAATTCATTATGACAGGTGAAGATATTTAAGTCAAGATTCACGTGGACAGAGCTCTCTCCTCCTCCTGTTTCACTCATGATCCTCCTCATCCGGCAGAGAAACTCACATCACAGTCTTACCAGGAGACTTACTGACCTGTTGCAGGTCTGGGGATGGATTATCCCTGGTATTCTGGAGCATCTAGGTGGGGTGTTATCTCCCCTCAGAGCTTAGGAGCTTCAGATTGGACACAGCATTGAAGCGAGACCCTTGCAGGCCTAAAGCATCTGAATGATGAGCCAAAGAAACTTTACATCTTTTAAATAATTAGACTCTATAAACTGTCTTAAGACCTGATGAAAGAAATTCAGAGACTTTAATACTGAAAGATTTGATGAAGACCAGCCATCCATAAGGATCCATGCCCAGAGGAATATATCCCTTTGAGAAACCTTAGGTTAGTCTTCAATTTTTGTATTATAGGTATTAGGGTATTATAGATTAGGTTTTAGAGTTAGGGCAGGGCTTTATGGGCAATTGTTAGGTAATTGTTAAGAATTAATAAATATATGCTTGATAAGTAAAAAGTTACTGTTACACCAAAGTTCAATCAAGAAAGATTTGTGGAAGGTTAACTTATTAGACCTATTGTGGAAAGGAATTTTGACTATGTCAATAATATGAGTTACAATAATCTTAATAGTGTTGTCCATAAAATCAAATGTCATCCAGAAGAAAATGAATAAATAAATTATACAACATTCATTTACTTCATTCTATGGCACATTCTATACCAATAAAACCTAATCATACAAATAGTATAGATGTATTTCAACAATCTAATAGTAACAGAAAAAAAATAAGTCCTAAGAATTGCATACATCAGTGCCCTTATATATCACTGGGTTTTTTTTTTGGGGGGCGGGGGGAGAGGGGATGTGGGTAGCATAAAAAAACAAAAATAAAAATTGAAAAATGATTCAGTTGGAGGTAACCCAGTCCTGGAAGTTGAACCTTCCTTTGGAAAAAACCAATGGCCAGTTGGGACTATTTCTCCCCCAGTATGGACATTTCAGAAGGATTGTTTTCAGATATTTTAAGACATTACCACTGAACTAGGTTTCTATATCACCCCTCAAATGTCCCTTAATTCTAGCTGTTTTTTTCCACATTCCTTTTGTCAATCCCATACCCCATCCACCTTCTATCTGATTTTTTTCCATTCCCACCTCTCCAGTCCACCCATAAAGTCTATTCCCTATCCCATTTCCCTGTCCTAAGGAGATCCATGTGTCCCACTTGGTTCCTTCCCTCAATACCTAAATTCTCTGGGTCTACAGATTGTAACTTGGTTATCAGCTAATTAACAACCAATATCCACATATAAGAGAATACATAATGTATTTATGTTTCTGAATCTAGGTTACACCACTCAGAATGATTTTTTTTCTGGTTTCATCAATTTTCCAGTTTCATGATGTCATTTTCTTTAACAGCTCCGTAATACTACATTGTGTAAATGTACCACATATTCTTTAACAGTTCTTCTGCTGAGGGACATATATGATGTTTTTCATTTATGGTGTTATAAATAAAGCAGCAATGAACATAGTTGAACAAGTATCCTTGTGATAGGATGAAGAGTCCCTTTGGTAGATGTCCAAGAGTAGTGGTAGAACTGGATCTTGAGGTAGATCAATTCCCATCTTCCTAAAGAATCACCACACTGATTTCCATAATGGCTGTGTGAGTTTACACTTCCAGCAGCAATGGATGAGTGTTCTCCTTATTACCCACCCTTGCCATCATGTGCTGTTACTTCTGTTATTGAACACAGCAAGTTTGACAGATGCAATCCCATTCATTGTATTCAAGCATGTGTTTTACTTAGTTCTATACTACTATGAATGCCATATCTGACAGAAACAATTTGAGGTCAGATTTACTTCATGGTTTCTGAGGATTACAGTGCATTCTAGTAGTAGCGGGACATGGTAGAGATTGTCCGTGTGATGGTAAACCAAGAAGTAGAGAATGATGCTAGAACTTTCCAACACTCATCTTTAGTGACATACTTCCAACAGTTCTTCCATATTTTCAAAAGGTTCCCCAACTTCCCAAAATAATACACTAGCAAGGGTGTGACAAGCCCTCAAAAGACACACATACCAGAGACATGAAGATATTTCAGATTCAAATAAGGGGAACACCTGAGGGAAAATATCTCTCTGGGAAGGCATGCAAGAGGATCTCAAATCATCTCCAAGAAAGTGACACTGATGGCCATGTTTGGCATCTTATTTTCTACCCTGAACTGATAAGGAGGACAAGAGCAGAGCCCAAGATTACTGTTAATCATGTGCAAAAGTCAAAGTTGCTGTCCTTGTATTGGTTTCCTATCTCTTCCGTGACAAACTGTCACAGATTTAGTAACTTAAAACAGCACAGATTCGTCATGTATTTCTGTAAGTCAGAGATCTAATTCATGTTCCTCAACATGTCATCAGAACTGAGTTTCTTTTGGATTCTCTAGAGCATAATCTGTTTGGACGCTCTGGAGGACAACCTGTCTTTCCATATTCAAGAGTCTCTTTCATTCTTTCATGTCCTTTACTTACCTTTATACACCAATGGCAACTTAAGTCTTTCTCACATTGTAGCGTGTGGTACTATCTTTGTCTTCCCGTACATCTCTAAAGACTCCAGTGATCTAGAATAAGCTCTCTATCCCCAAAACACTTACTGAAAATCACCTGCAAGGTCCCTTGTGCCATGCAAGGTAACACAACATATTTTCTAGGTGAGGAAAGTGGTCTTTTTTTGCAGAGCCATCATTCTGGCTACCACTCCTCAGTGAGGGACCCATCCAATTAACTCATCTACACTAACTTCCTCTCTCTCTCTCTCTCTCTCTCACTCGCTCTCTCTTCAGAAACCTCACATCAGTTGCTTTGGAAGCAGCTGCTTTGAGGGCATGGAACTGGAAGAAACTCTTACTGGACTGAGAAAGCAGGAGCAGGATGCATTAAGGGCTTGACTCCATCTCAGAAGTCACCAGCTGCTGAGTGAAGCCAGGCTGAATCAGTCTGTCACTCATTTTGCTTAGCAGAGCATTGGGAGCCTGGACCACGGCACTGAGTGCACTGATGCACGTAGGCTTGCTTTGGAGACAGGGAGCCCTGACAGTGTGCATTTAAAAGGAAAGTCCAGAAATTCAAACTCTTTTATAGAGATGCAACATTGGAGCTCGCAAGCCATGTGTTGAAGACAGGATCGATATGTAGAATCAATAGCCTTGAGCCAGGAACTAGTGGAGATTCCTCTTTTCTTATCACATTTTGCCTAGTAAGAGTCTTTTTAGGGTCCATTTGAGGGGAGTACAACTTAAAGTTCTAAGCAAAGGTATGGAGACTATATAAAGATAAAAGAGTTCTCAAAATAAATAGAATGTGTTTTAAAAGAAAAGCAAACTAGAAATATAACCACGTAGTTTTGAAAGAAGGGAACCAAAACTATAGTACACATTGCCTCCAGGTCAGTTTTGTCACACAACTCGATTCCTAGTTTCTCACCTAAACGTTGAGAACTTTACCTAGTTCATTTCTGACCTACGAAGCTTGATGAGTGTAGTGATTCTGGCATAAAGCATATTCAACCTATTCCCTGCTGTATCCAGCTTGATGCCTGACAGGTCTTTTCCTGAAGCATACCCTCCCCTCTGCTGGTGGCTATTGCACCCACATGCTGGGGATTTTGACAGAGACACATGGCCCGGTAGTAAGCAGGAGATGACGCCTGTTGGCTCACAGTTGAATTCACCTTTCTAATCTCAACTCTGTGTTCATATTGGTACCTAGACATTACAGGAGTATTTGCACCAGAAAAAAAAAAGGGCAATGATAACAAAAAGGATTCCGTCTCCCAGTCACATTGGAGCCCACTTACCAGAACCCATTAACTGACAGCATTCTCTTTTTCTGCTGCTGTGCTCATGGAGAGTAGGAGACTATCAAGAGCAAAGCTAGAGAGGATGTTACCCAGCTTTGTAGTCTAGATTTGTTGTATTCTGCCTATTCCACTGTAAACCTTATGCAGCATGCTTTGATTTTAGTAGCATTCCAATTGAAGTCAAATGAACTGATAACTAGAACTTCTAGCCCAGGACCTGGTACATAATATTCCCTCAGTAAGTACACTGTTGGGCTCTGCTCACACTAGTATCATGTCATAGCAACTTTACAAACATTGTTAGTGGATAATAAAAAATAAGTTTTTTCCTTTGCATTTTGTATATGAAAATGGGAGCAATACTGAGTTATGTGTTGGTAATTTGCAGAGTTTAAGTGAAAGCTTCATTTATATACCTATGTTTTTTCTTCCTCAGTTATAAGGAGGTAGGAGGTGAGAAACATATCATCTCCTCTCTATAAGCCCAAAGGCTTTAGACTTTTATTAAACTAAACAGCCCATATTTTCTTCTCTTAAGTATTGGACTAAAAGGGGGAAATGTTGGGGAAAAAAGATACAATAAAAATTTTTAAAAAGAGAGGTAGGAGGAATAGAGAGACCCAGAGAGAGCAAGAACAACACATGAAAATCAACAGAACCAACCAACCTAGGCCTCTAGAGGTTTACAGCAACTGAACACTAACCCGAAAAAGAAAAAAAAAAAGCTTAAACTAGACCTAGACCCCCTTTACACAAACATAGATGATAGGCAACTTGGTCTTCATACAGATCTCTTAGCAAGTAGGGGGTAGGGGATGGTCTCAATCATGGACTTTGTTACTTGTTAGTGTGACACTTTACCCTAGCTGAGCTGCCATGTCAGGCCCTAGAGCAAGAGGAAGCTTTTAGCCCTTATGTGATTGATGAACTGAAGGGGACTGATATGTGTGTGTCCCCTCATCTGAAGAGAAGGGTAAGAGGGAAAGTGGGAAGAAGGTGACAGGGTGAGACCCAGAGGAGAGGAGGGAGGGGGCTGTGATAGAGATGTAACTTGAATTAATAAATAAATGTTAAAAGAAAAAAATCAGTTCATTGCTCAAATATGTAGACATGAACATTTCAGTCCTGAGACTGAACAGCCAGCTCATAGAACACACTGCAAGTCCTGACACTGATGCGAGGGTACCAACTCCATAAAAAAACTGAAAGCCCTTGTTATTAGAGGTTCTATGTGTCTTCTGGGACTCCATCTCATTGAGAATCAAGCAAAAACAAAATCAGAGTGTGTCTTTGAGAAAGAGACATCTTCTCGAATGAAAGCCATTAAAAGGAAATTCTTGGGGGAAAGCAAGATAGTCTTTTCAAAGGTAACTTTAAAGTCAGGAAAAAAAAAGTTCTTGTTTCCAGAATAGTCACATTATGAACTGGTAAATTCTCAGCATGAATACTTAGTCTTCCTGTTGGTGTCATGACAGACACACCTAATTGGTCATGGCCCTCTCTTCCTCTGAGCTCATAAGAAGCCCAGAATTCTTCTCAAAGCACCACTCTAGGCAGCCGTAATCAATCAACCAGACTGGCAGGTGGTATTAAAATATATTTGACATCTCCAGTTTAGATGAATCAGAGGTATGGAGGGATGCTATTAAAGGGACCTTTTAAGTCCTACGATTCCATAATATTCAATAATACTCAATGATGGCATTAGTGTCCAGCCGGGTTCTCAATCTTTTTTAGTAGAATTTTTATTTGCCTCAGTATACCACAGGATCTCAATTTGCTACATGTTTTCTGCTGATGAAATGTATTCACGGCAGCAGTCTGCTAATTATTATTACTATTATTAACTATTATTAATAACACTAAGAGGCCACCCTGATCTCTTGGTTCACAAAAAAGACAATTTCTTAGGTTCATGAAGCATGTTATTCTTGCCTGCCTCCTGCTGAGCCAGTATCTATGGTTGTTGTATGAAAGATAACACACCTGTGCTAGATACCTTCCTCACTGGATTGGGCTTCCAGCTCATGGCCCTCCCAGGGTTTTCTTCTTTACAGTTTACTAAGCCACAATCAAAACGGAGAAAGTGACCGCACAAATGCTGGCTTCAAAACACAAGAATAATCCACATCTCCTGGCCATCGTAATACTTGAGCCTCAACTCCCTTTGTGTAAC
The DNA here is from genome assembly GCA_907164525.1 of Lophiomys imhausi. NCBI lineage: Eukaryota > Metazoa > Chordata > Mammalia > Rodentia > Muridae > Lophiomys > Lophiomys imhausi. The sequence goes on from CAJQZJ010034389.1 coordinate 1,784,088, forward strand.
TCCACTTTGCAGTGACATATCGTGCTTGCATGGAAGGGAGTTAAATAAGACCTGTTCTCAATTACAAAATTAGTGCATATCTTAAAGAAAAGTCACTGTGGGCTAACACTAAATTTAGAGGCTCGGTGTAGGGGGTGATAGGAGACTACTGCGAACGCAACCACCGTTATACATAGACACATACACATCTGTATTTGCATTCTCTCCCACACGTGAACACTCAGCACAGCACACATTTGTTAATTTAATTTATTTATAAGCATAACCTGCCAAATTTTGAAATGATGGATGATCTGGAGCTTTAATAAATCTCACACTGAATGAGCCCAAGAAATTGTCTAGTGTCAGCTTTTCACTAAATGCAATTAGTCATGTGGAAATATTACAGATATAAAAAATAATCTTCACCTGGATTTCATAAATTTGGTAGAGTACACAGAATGGTAGGAAAGCCGTTCGTTTGGAAGGAGAAGGACTAAAGAAGGGTAGAAAAAAGAGAGTGACAGAAGAAGAGAGGAAAGAGCAAGAAGGGAAGGAATGGGGGACAGGGAAGAAGGTTAGGGAGAGATGAAAAGAAAAAAAGAGGAAATTAAAGAATACTCAGGTGGAAGAAATGAAGAAGGAGGGAAACAAGGAAGTCAACATGATATTGACATGAAAGAGAAGGAAAGATCCCACTTAATCTTGAGATTCCATGAGCTCTTCTCCCTTGTATGTACATGTATGTGAGAGCCACTGCCCCCTGCATATTCCTCACCCAGCATGTTATTAGTAAGGAAGATGGAGTTTGGTGCCTTGTCTCTGCGTTCTCCCGACTGCTCCACCGGGAAATGCGCACAGTGTGTGGAGGTGGCTGCCGTGACAGAACTGTACTGTCCGGGATTCTGCCAGCCTTCCTGTTCTCTTCTTCCCAGTCCCCCCCCCCCCCCCCCCCCCCCCCCAGCATTTAGAGGCTTGGCTTCTACACTCAGGCAGAAACAGCGCTGGGGGAAATGACCCATCAAGGGGATATATGTGAGGATGGGGACCACGCCTGACACATTTCCAGTGCAGTTGTGGGTGGCCTGGAAGCAATGAAGTCAGTTCTGGAGAAAGATGCTAGGGATGAGTGAGACGGATGTATTGACTTCCAACTGAATGCAGATGCCAAAAGCTCAGAACCTTTCCTTTCCTTATTTTCTTCATTTCCCTGCCGCTCAGCTGGGTCTTTTCTGCTGGGCGATTTGTTTGCCTCATGTTTTGGTGGCAGCTGCCATTCTGCATTCAGAAGGGAATTCCAGCCTTGTCTGGTATCAAGCCAGAAATTCTCCTCTGCCAATAGGTCTGGGCAGAAAGGGTGGAACTAGGACCGAGATCCTTATCCTCAGGATATCTGATCAGCCAAGAGAGGCAGGAGAAAAGTTTATTTTTAATGGTCAAGTGTCACAGCTCTTGTGACATCCGTGCAGGAGGGAATTTAGGGTTGCCCTAACTTTCCCATGCAGCAAAAGCAAAAGGGTTATTGCTTTTACCTGAGCTGCCAGCAGTGGGCCTGGTAGCTTCAAGGAGCCTGGAGCTCCCAGAGCCAGGCGGTGTGGCCAGCCACCAGCTCTAGCGGGTGAATTGCGGCAGATGGTGCAGGAGAGGCAGAAGCTCAACAATTCTCAACGAGCCTCAGAGCCAGCCACTGGAGTGACTGGCAGTGGTGATTGCCATGTGAGCTTGACTAGGCAGCCAGCGGCCCGCGCGAGGTTACCGCTTGCACCCAGTGCAAGCCTGGCTAAGCAGATGCAGCTAAGGCGAATTCTTCACTGAAGGAAGAGTGCTTCCTTCCCAAGCCCAAAATAAACAGCCAAGTTTCAGGCGGTCATGGAAGAGAGAGTGAGAGTTTATTTTGTGAATCTTTGGACAACAGGGAGGGATTTTGGAGGTGAATGTGTTTGATTTGCTGAGGCTAAGAATGCCAGGCATATTTTATTAGCATGTAATAGTACTGTCCTATCAGAAGAAGGGAACACAGTACCTAATTATCCCATGGGCAGCATCAGGGGTGGGAGAAGAACTCCAGGTATGGCTAGAGACATAGACAAAAGACCATTTGGCTGAAAGCCAAAGCACTGAGAGATCTCATTAACATGGGAAGTACCTCCAGGAATCCCTAGGTGTTCACTGGGCAAGTTTCTTCTCAGAAAAGGGTTAGGCCTATAACTTTCCTGAGTGCTTTGTGACACTCCTTAGAGGATCCGGAGTTTCCTCAGATCAAGTGGAAGAAGGGACTCAGCTGAAAATGGAAGTCCCTCTATTAGCACCAAGCTCAGGGGCTTTCTGATAATGCTACATTTCAACCTTAACAGCAGAAATCCTCCACACTTCCGCCCTCCCTCCCTTCTTACCTTCCTTCCATCCATCCTCCTTTCTTTCCTTCCTTGCTTCCCTCTGTCTTTTCTTCCATCACCCCCCCCCCCATTTTCTTTCACTTTAAAATTTTCTTTTCAGCTCTTTGAGATATCTCACTCTGTAGCTCAGGCTGACCCAGACTATCTAACCCAGCTGACTTCAAACTTGTGGCAAGCCTGCTACCTCAGCCTCACAAGTGCTATAATAACAGGTGTGTGACATCACATCTGAAGACATAGGTTTTACTGATTTTAAATTAAGATAGTTTATTCTACTGTCCACTTTGGTGGAGGGATTTGTGGAACCTAATTCTGAGATAGCCCTGGATCTTAACACTAGGCTCCTTTCTGCTAAGGGGATAGGAGTTTGCATGATACAGTGAGCTGCTTCTATAAGGTGCCCTCTCCAGTGACTTAGCTAAGACTGACAGAGGGCAGTGAACACATAGACTTCATCTACTTCACAGCTTCCTCTCTGTGTGACCTTGGGAACTCCAAGTCACTTAAACTCCCTATGCCTCAGTTTCTATCTTTTTCCTTTTTTGTGTGTGTAAGAAAAATCACTTTTATTTGATAACCTTATTGACACAAAAGACTAAAGGAAGTTGACTAATTCTGTCTTTAAGTAGGGTTTATTCCTCAGTGTCTTATCTGGAAACAGGGACAATAGTTCAGGTTAAGGATCCCTCATCCACAGCATACTAAATATACAAATCAGAAGCATTCTAGATTTCTGAAGACTTTGGATTTGGGAGTATTTACACATACACAATGAGATATCTTGGGCATGAGACTCAACTCTAAAGATCAAGTTAGCTGTGTTTCATATGCATCTGATAATTTAGATGGCAACTTAAATTGTTGGTGATCTTATACAGTATTGTCAATGAAGATGCATTTGGGCTATGAGCTGTTCCAAGGGGAAAGCAGGAGAATTTACAATCATAGTGTCATGCTAGTACATGGCATTTCACATTTTGGAGCATTTTAGATTTCCAGAGTGGGAATGTTCAGCCTGTTGTTACATCATAGAGTCACTGAGGAGAATTCACTGAAGTGATATAGGGTGCTTCGAACAGTACCTAGGACACAACAACTACTATGAAACAGTAAGTTTTTTTTTTTAGACTTCATTCTAAATGACTATGAAATAGGAGTACACAACTCACTTTTCCTATTTGCATGAAGGTGGTATTAAGGCCTACATAGTAAGTACCCTGTCTGCAACGACATCTATTCAGTGGGGTGGGAGGATGCTGCTGTTTGTATCATTAAAATGTAGAACTGGAAATGAGGTGGTAGGGAG
>CAJQZJ010034389.1:1798723-1810739 GCA_907164525.1 Lophiomys imhausi
GAGCTGGTTTAGCTCCAAGGTGACAGAATGATTTCTTCTTTAACCCGGATTGAAAGATAACACTTTGTATGTTGTCTGAAGGCCAAATTTGCTTCAGGAGAAGTACTACCTAGCCCCCCCCCCAAAAAAAAACAGAGTTATCTCTTGCAGATCTTGACATATATCAACCCTGCAATGCACACAGTTGAGAGAATGCAGGCACCTGGACTATCCAGTAGTTTTTCTGGTTCCCTATGACAAGGCCTCATTAGGCCTGGGACACTGAAACTCTCAGCAGGGTGGCTTCTTATGGTGGCTAATGGGAAGTGGAATTCAGACTTACCCTCCACTGCTTTCTACACAAAGTGCCATGATAAGCTGAAAACCCAGGTTTCCATCTCATTTCCTAGGGAAACAGCCTCTCAGCCATTTCCCACCCCAACCCTAATGGCTCTCACATTGCTCATTTCCATTCCATTTTGGAGCTGAAATGCAAACTGGGACTGCCAAACTTTGTTGCAGTACTAGGATGCATCTTGAAAGGTGTTTTCTTCCCTCACTTGCCCCCATACTCATACTTTCTTCTTTCCTTCCTTGCTTTTTTTTTTTGCCAATTTACTGTCAGCTCAAAGTTTATAACTTCTTATGCCTGATGGCTTTGTTTATGTGATTTTTGTTCTCTCTCTCTCTCTCTCTATATATATATATATATATATATATATATATATTGAGAATACATATAAATATTGTTGTATAAGAGTCCACAGTAGAGAAGCCTCCCTCTTACAGTGAGTTCAGGCTATCTACAAATGGCCACCTGGCTCTGCTCTTCTTTCTAAGACTTTACAAATCCATCCAAACCTCCAAGATAATAAGCTTTATAGAAATACACATATGTGAGAAGGCTGACTTCAAACTAAACCTGGGTCAGCAAGAATGAATGAATAAACAAACAGACATGAATGTGTATTTTGTGGAGGGGAAGATTCAGCTTTAGAACTGAGGTTTCCGAGAACATGTTTCTGACAACTTTGAAGTATGTAGGAGATATAGTGGATGCCTATTGCTTGCAAATGGTAGGGAAAGACCTGGTATGTTATTATTGTTATTGTTGTAAAGAGCATGGTTACTTCTGCATATTTGACTTGCCTTGTTAACTTCAATATAACATTTTTCTCTCTAAATATGTAATACCAGTTGAGATCTTAAGGCTAGATATACCTAGAAAGCAAATTTTGTATACCACCATTAACAGTCCCTATTTTAAGTAATAAAATTGTCTCTCTTGCGAAAGAAAGGAGGCTTAGGTGCCACTGGACTCATTGCACATGAGACAACTTGTCCTGGCTCTTTCTCTCCATGTGCATTGATCTCTACCATGCTCTATTAGCCCATCCTAAACCCGGCCCCTCCCCCTCTGTATATCCCGGCCACTGTAAACAGGTGAGTGCATGCCTCCTGTTCTGATCTGATGTTATAGCTAGAGCAGGTCATCCCTTTATGAGGGGAACACCATCTACAGAGGCCTCTGTCTTCATGGACTTCTACTTCTACACTATCTACAGAGGCCTTTGTCACCTGGGGACTTCTGTTCGCAGGTGGGTTTTTGAGGGTCTAGTCACCTCAGAGATATGGGGATCCCATTCAACTCTCACACCATGGGAACAATAGCCAGAAACAAGAAACAAGAAAGTCCTGGAATGCCAGGTGACGAGTGGCCTTTGTGAAGGCCTCCTTGATTTCAGGAATCCTTGCATCTGACAGCTTAGATCAATTAGATGAGATTGAGATCCAGGAGGCAGCAAATGTGGAAGGATGACAAATGTCCACTCTGGAGGTTCTTCCCTCTGGAGACATTCAGAGAGACTTCCTAATGGAGGAAGGAGATCCCATGTGGGCCCAGGAGGCATCTAAGTACAGTAAAGCATCTATGAGGATGAAACAATGTTCGTGTGCACTGGGAAGTAGGGATGTTAAGGACCTGTGGTGTCACGGAGGGGCCCTGCCCAAGAGCATATGTGTTCTATGGATTCTCCCAAGATCTCTGAAATAATGACAATGCTCTGTAAGGTCTCTTAGCTTGAGCCGCCAGAGCTTTTTCAAGGTGTTTAAAGGAATCCCTTTGGACTCTGTATACAACACCATTCTTTTTCTAATTTCTGAACACCCAGGTTGTGACTGCCCATTCCTTCACAACCCCCATCCTCTTCTCCCAATTTGCACATGGCTGTGGTGCTTCCTTACAGAAGTGGCACAGTTAACTTACATACTGCCACTCCTATCTGTGGATGACATCATTTGTGCCCATGTGTTGTTAAGCTGCCCGATGTTGGCCTGGAGACCTGTGTCTGAATCTATGTACTGGTCTGTCTATATGCTGAGTCTCTACACTGCCCAAATCTGTCAGGTTCATGTCTACTACTCAGTAGGCACAGGAGTGACAAACACAAAGTTTATTAGGTCAGATTCTAATAAAAAACATTCAGTGCTAACTCTTACTCTCAAAGCGGGTTCAAGAGCAAGAAGAAGTGTGCCATAATTCACTGGAGTACCTGAGCAAGAGAACTATTCAATTTTATGGAACCTCGAAATGCTTGTTGCAAAGGCCGCCATTTTGTAACCTAATGGGATGTCACACCATCCTTTTGTATTCTGCTGTTTACCATTGGTTATTTCTTTCTATGGAGCCTCTGGGCCAAATCTAGAGAATGTTGAATTGTTGGGAGAAAGTCTGCTGAATTCCAGAAGGTGACTAGCGTACTTCTGCTCCATGTTTCTCTGAAACTCATGAGTACAAGAAACAAGCTTTAGAATCCTTTCTTCCACACAGGTAGTATGTCAGAGTGTGCGAAAGGTTTTCATTTCACCCAAAGAAGACTGATCTGGCTCCATCCTGGGAAAAAGCCAAGGTGTAGGGAGAAGTGGTACCCAGGATGCTACTCACTCAGGCACAAGTAATCACTGTTGTGTTCATGTCACATTCTGGAAGCATTTCTTAACATCTATCTCCAAACCTCTGACTTTCACCTGGATCCCCACTCCCATCCCAGCTTGATTTTAGAATGACCACCCCAATCACGACAATTGGTTTAAGGTAAGTGATCCATCCTGAAGAGATATTTGTTTGCTAGCTCAGCACTTGTTATTCATGACCATGGCAACACTGACACGTGTTTCTTGAGCCATGTTTTCACAAGTTTTCTTACCTTCTTCTTTGTTTTTCTTTCATTAATCAAAGCCATCGAGAGCCTGACTCTGAGTGTTCTCTGAGCCTCTGGCCCACTGTCAGGCTGAGGGGCTAAAGGAATGAAGAAATGCTCATACAACAACAAGCCACAGATGGATGCAGCTGCTCCATCAGGCAAGGTAGGTAACCCGCAAATTGGAATGCAAGCCAAGGAGTAAACACACATTGATTATGCTCACTTAACTACCAGTGGAACTGCCTATGGGGAGGATGGACTAGTGGAAAAAAATTGATGAGCTGGTTAATGTGGCTTATTGGCAAGACAATTTTAACGTCATGCAGCTTTAAGAGTCCTGTTTAAAAAAAATTAATGTGGAGTTTGCATTTTAATGGGTCTGAGTCCATAGGCAGAGAGTTGCAAATATGTGTCTCTAGGGAATGTTCCTGCATTAGCTTTTTGCTGAGTTCTTTTGGGGTGGGAGAGGGTAACATATCATCATATTGGACACTTGTTAAGTGCCAACGCTGCTGTCCGTGCTGTGCAGGGAATGCATTCAGTAGGATGTTTGGGTTGCAGTCTGTGGCTCCCAACCACTAAGCAAGTCTCAGTGATGGAATGTCCTGCGGCCAGGGATTGGAGACAGGGTTGAGGCAAGAATCGATACATGAGATGTTCCCTGAACTGGTACTTGATAGAGAAGGTGATGGAGAGGAGGAAATCAAACTATAGTGGATTTAGAGGACTTAGATGATATTACAGAGAAAAACAAATCAGGAAAGGAGGGGCAAAAAGAAGAAAGAAAAGGAAAAGGAAGACATTTAAAGAAGGAAAGGAAAAGAAAGGAGAAGAGAGAAAAAGGAAGGAGGTAGAAAGGAGGACATAGTTAGTGTCTCATACTCTTCTCCACCCACCTTTTCTCCTTTGATCTACATGCTCCCCCATTGAGGAATAATCTTAGTAAAGCATGCTCACAGATCCAAGCTTGGTCCTCAGGTACCAAGGCCTTCCTATCCAATAAAAAGCCACTGAACATCTCTCCCTATATTAGGAAGTCCTGAGGGCGCTTCTGCTTTCCCTGTTTCTGCGCTTTCCCCTAGCCTTCTGATTATATTATTGTTTCCAATGATCACTTGCATTTCCCCTGCATTTGGAGATACCTCTCTAGGCCTTTGAGCTCCTCATTGTACAGCTGAAGAGCAAGTCACCTCCTCCTGATCCTTTCTCAGAATTCCCAGCTATCAGAGGGAGAACTGGAAAGAACTTACCATCAAGCACCCCAGCCTGGACAAGAAAATACAGTCCGCTCTTCTGTAGGACCATCCTGCCCCTCAGAGGGGCACCAATGGGAGGAAGCTGTGATCAGAGCTCAAGACACTTAAGGTCACCATCGTTTAGAAGAGTCATCTTGTTCTCCAAAACACAGAAAATATCACTTGCCTTTTCATTACCATTGTCCCCTTCCCATGAGTACTTCTTGAACACTGGCTTTCTTTGCACCTGGCTTAAAGGCAACCCTTTCCCATTCTGTGGAGCTTTTAACTTTTCAAAGTATTTTCATGCCTTTAATCTCATCTGATCCTAACAGTACCCCTGTGAGGTAGGTAGAATGGACGTTATTAAGCTCATTTGTGAGAGAGAGAGAGAGACCCAGCAAGATGAGTGTCTTGCTCTATGTCCCTTGAGAAGGAATCCTTGTCATCTTGACTCTCTGGTCAGAGATATTTTCTTCATTCTGGGGACCTAAGAGATTTAGTAATCATCTTTTCAAGCTCTCTTGTGTCCTGACTCCAACCATCAGGAGAAGGAAGGGAAGACAGGGAATATGGGGATGGAAGTGGGGCGAAGGTTCAGTAAGGACAGAGGTCCAGAAGGGAAAATATTTATGGTACTAACATATCGATGACTGCTCATTATTCAGGGAGAGGTCAGGGCACCTGCCGATAATGATGTCTGCATTATGGTACTTAATGGAAATGGTGCAGGACCTGCCCCATCAAAAGCTCATCTACCCGAGAGACACCCAGGTCCAGCACAGCAAGAATTCAATCCCCACTGGGGCCAGACCCTGTTACTGAATCCAAAGCCATTAGTATCTAAAGGCCCTGCTGTATATGTAGTGGGTCCTGCTGATTCAGACAGTGAAGAGACATTAGCTATTTGCGGGGCCAGGACAGGACTGAAGAAGCAGTATGAAACTGGAGACTTAGACAAGGAGCCTGGACAGAGATGGCTAAGGACAAGAACACAGATATCCTCTATGCTCCAGCTGCATGGGGGTCTGGGCTGATGGCTCTGCTAGGTCTCAAAAGCACTTTGTTTCTCTCCACAGTCCACCCTAAGCATAGCCAGGTGCAGGTCTTGCTCAGGATGCCATGAAATTCTGTTTGCAGATTCCCTGTCTCATTTTCTCCTGAGTTAAGATGGGTGTGTGATCTGCCAAGCTTTGTAGTTCTGGTAGCATAATTGTTTGTTTTGCATTTACTTATTCCTGAAAAATACAGTGTTTCACTGAACTACTAAGCCCACATCTAAAGAGATTTAAGCTTACACAAAATGCCAGGAACCTGACTGTACATATCTGCAGGGTGCTGTTCTACAAGAATACATATTCAGAGGGGTGGCTAGAGCTGAGGCGATTCCTGGTTAGGATTGAAACCAGGTTGCTGAAAGAAGGGTTTTGGTTTTTGTTTTGTTTTCAGTTGTCATTTTTTCAGGGTTATGGAATTCTCAGCTATAGTTACACTTGCACATGAAAGGCAAGGCTATAATCAGAAAGAAAACAACATGAGTCCATTCTGAGAACTAATTAAACTAAGCAACGAGGGGTAAAGAGCCAACATAGCCTATCAGTCACGGGACTATTAAGACTGGGATGAGGGCAGGGGCTGGCTGCCAGGACTAAGTTGCAGTATGTGGTTAAAGGCTGGGGGAAGCTAGGCAGGTGTAGGTGTATTGGAGAAATTCATGGTGACAATGAATCTTGTGGCTTCAAGTCAGTACGACTGATGAGTCAATGGAGAAGCAATCGGAGCTGCAGTGTGTGATGGTGCAGCCCCCCTCCCAGGCATTCAGGAGAGAGAGGAAGAAGGCTTATAACTTTGAGACCAGTCTGGACAACATAGAAATCCCTATGTCAGCCTGGTCTACATGGCGAGCAGCCTTAAAAGTTCTACAACCTCCAAAACCAGCTGGAGACTAAGTATTCAAATTTAGGAGCCTGTGGGGGGACTTCAATGAGTCTCAAAAAAAAAAAAAACCATGAAAATAAAACAAAAGAGAAATGATCCTAGTAAAATTTCACTTATGCTGTAAGATTGTTTATATTAAAATATATTTAAAATTTAAGTTGATTGATATAGAATTACCTCCTTAGCCAGGGAAGTACATGGCCCACAAAACAAATGAAGTCACATATAAGAAATATACTTGAAAGAAGATATTATAAGAACTTTCTAGTATATGCTTTGAGCCTTGCTGGCCAATGAAGCTTACAAGCTGTGGGATTGACTTTTAATTTGACAACTAATGTGCAGTGTAACATTGCCCTCCCCTCTTTCCTTTTTCCCTCTTGTTCCTCCTCCTCCTCCTTCTTGTAGTTGATACAGAATCTCACTATGTAACCCTGGCTGGCTTAGAGGAACTCACTATGTAGACAAAGCTGGTCTCAATCTCAAAAGAGATCTGCCAGGCTTTCCTCCTGAGTGGTAAGGGTCAAAGGTATTCTCCACCACCCTGGACATGGAAATGGCACTCTTTGTTTTGGTTTCTTCACTTGTACCAAAAAAGGAACTTTCTCAGAGGACAAATTGAAAGCCATATTCCAGGTCAAAGTTTTCTGTGTCTGAATTGTGGCTTTTATTAAGTTATATTTCTGTGAATGTATACTTAATGGGATCTATGTTTTTCTTCCTAAGGAAGAGAAGACCCTAACTAAAAATGTAGGGCACCTATGGACATAGATGGCCATTCATCCAGACACCCAAGACCTCCTGAGCACAAGGGGTACTGAACTGGGAGAAGTGGATTTGCATAGGAGTTGTGCCTGGTGGCTGTTACTAAGGGGCACATGTGAGAGAAAATATTCCATCTCCCTACTGTACTGAGACAGCTAGTGATGTCTCTTTTTCCTCAGCTTTCTCCATCTTCAATGAATCACTGAACACCTCCTTGGACCCCCAGCCTAGAGCTCTCACCTACAACATGGAGATAATAGCTGAGGTTCCAGGGTTTGAGAGAAGCACAAACTGCTCTCACTTTCTGAGTCTCCTGGCTTACTGAAACAAACAAGAAAAAACAAGCCAAGCCAATGCTACCTGAAATCTATTCATCATTTCAGTGTTTACAGCTTAAAGGGTGTGGTGGCTAACCTTGGTTGTCAACTTGCACCTGGAATTAACTAAAACCTTAAAAAGGGAGAGGCACACTGTGAAGGATTCTTGTAAAAAAATTAATTAAATTGTTTACCAGTACTTATATTATTATTAATTGGTTTGGCTGTTGTTAATCTTTAAGCAGCCATTATAAATCAGCACACACAGACACCATGAGTGGATTTTAACAAGTCTTGGCCTGAGTTGTGCAATCCTGGCCCATCTAAGATAGCTCTTAAGTCTGTTACCCAAATATGACGCCATATATACATACGTCCTCTTGGACTGATATTCTCCACGATATGCCGATGTTCCTGGCCATGTGGAATGAGGTTCTTTTCTCTAACTCATGGTGTGTGCCTCCTTCTTCCCTGCTGCTCCTAGCTGGAATCCTTCTTCTTCCTCCTGCTGGCTGGAATGCTTTAATCCTCTGTCTAAAGCACAGACTTCCTGCTCTAATCTCACGATATACCACCTTTCTCTGTCTTTGCCCAATCTCAGGCCTCGGCATTTTATTTAACCAATCAGAGTCAATGTCAGTAACAGACAGCAAGCAGGACCATTTAATTAATATTTAGAATGCTTAATACTACCCCAACAATTCCCTCCTTTTGTCTAAAAAAAAACACTAAATTTTTTGACTCATATAGTAAAAACAATAAGAACAAATATGAAACAATCAAGAAAACCATATATAAAAGTTACACACATAATATTTAGCCTATTTGTATCAGGCAATCTTGAAGAAGAAAAAAAATCATCTATCTTGGTGTGTCTAAAGTTCAGAACCTAAATAATTTCTATCATATCCTATATTTATAAACCTAAAGATTTTATTTAGACTTGAAAATATCCTTTTAAATCCTAAACAACTCAAGTTCAATTGAAATTTTATAACTATTATGTCTTCAACCCCATCAAGGACATAAGAAGGGATAAAGTTATTATTTGAGTGAGTAGAAAGCCTAGGAGAGTAGCTTCCAAAAAGAAATATGACAGTTTGTTGCCTAGACAGTCCCAAATATCTCTCAATATCGTTGGAGCATCATCTTCAGCCTCCTGGCCAAGCATTTTTCACAGACTAAATTGTGCAGCAGGAAATAAGGATTTTCCTATTCTGTCTCTGCAGAATTAGGACATCGACTTGCCTGCATTTAAGGTCTGGTCCGTCTTTGGACTGTATATAGTCTGTTGAGAGAGCAGGGGCATTTTTGCCCCATAGGAATTATCTCCTGATGGGAGAATTCTTTTTGAGGAATCATTCATCTCCTGATGGGAGATTTCTATTTGATGATCATTGTCTTCTTCCAAGTCAAATGGGAGCTGTCAGGAGCTGACTGTCTTAAGTCAAACAATTCTTAAAATAATAAAAGCATCTTTAAATGCCACTTTCTGTGTGCCTCTGAGGATTTTGAAGACATCTACCGATTTATTTATAAATCTATCTATCATCTGTTTTCTATCTATGAACAAGGAAACTGTATATTTTTAACCATTTCCTATCTGTTTAACTTATTAAGTCTATTTTGTGATAAATTAAGACTAGTTTTTGACATGACCAGAGGCTCAACTGGCCAATCAACTTGTATTATCCAGACTCCTAAATAGATTTCTATAGCAACCCATAAAAGGATTGGAAGTAAACCTGTACTTTTAAATGACTTGTATAGGCACAATACCTTATATAAGTTGAAATATACATATTATGTGTCAAAATGTAAATTTCTATACCAATGAATCAAAATTTAACCTTATTTTTGTATCAATATATAAAATTCTATACCAATGTATCAAAAGATAACCTTATTTAAAAAATAACAATAGTTTTGAGTTTCAGAGAAGATTCAATAATCTATCCTTATATCTTATCATTTCTATATTATATGCATATATTTCCCTCTTTTTGTTTTCAAGTCTTTTCCCCCTATATAAGAGAGAAAGAAGGATAGAGAAAGGAAAAAGAGATCGACAAGTCTAACTTTCTATACCTTGCTTAACAAGACCATTTAACAATTTGCAACCATTACCCCTAAACAACATCTATCATCCACCCCACTTTTTGGGAATGGGACGTCACTCTCTTAAAACTGCTTCCTGCTGAATTGGGGTATAGAAGACCTGTTTTGGGGCCCAAATAAAATGAAAAAAAAAATGGTTAAGCAAGTAAATTGTAGCATCTGTTGTCCAGCCTCTATGTGCTCAGCAATTTGAATGTTATGAGCAATTTGTAGTTCGAAGCTGGACTTTGGTAGGAAAGTTCAGAGGTTTATTGATGTAATGTCTGGAACAGTCTTTGAGGTTGGGCCATCTCAGCAAGCTGTTTGAAGTTGTTCTTGATGCAGATTTTTGAGGAAACAGCTATTGAGACATTCTATGAGGCTGGATCATCTGGGTTATTTGTCTTCTTTGGACGCTGGTCCTGTTGTTCTGAAAATATATAATTTCTCACAAGTAACATATAGTTCTGCAATTACAAAAATGCTTAGATGTGCAGGATGCACAAATCAATTAAGGAATATTTTATGTTCTTTGTTTGAACAGAAGAGAGACATTTGTAAGTTTCCATGCCATATAAAAGGATGACATGTAATAGTAAGACTGTATGGAGTTTACGTATTTTCCTCTACAGTTGACATACATTTATTAATTGATTAAAACAGGTTTATTCTGTGTTGTTCTGGCTTTTTTGTAGATTAGGTTGACCTCAAACTCAAAAGGAACCAATCTGTCTCTGTCTTTGTCTCCCATGTTTTGGGATCAAAGGTATGCATTTATGTATTTTTTCTTTCCTTTTCTCCTTTCTTTGGAGATTTAATTTTTATGTGGATATATCTATCCTTATTGAGGCAGGGTTTCTCTTTGTAGCTTGGGCTATCTTGATTTACTCTGTACAGCTCGGTAGATTTAGATTGGCCTAGAACATACAAGGAACCTGTTTTTTCCTTGTCTCCCATGTTTTGGGATCAAGGTATGAATTTAAATAATTGAATTACCCTTATTAAACAATAACATTAATTAAACCATTTGTATTAGTTTGAGTTCCAATTCTCCCATGGAAACAACATTCTTAAGGAGATTAGTGTAAAACAGCATGATATGCTATTTTACGTTAGCTTTTCTTCTTTTTTTAATAATTTATTTTTTATTTCTTCAAGTTACATCTCAATCACTATCCCCTCCCTAGTCCTCCCTCCAGTCCCACCCATCCACCCTCCCCCCTCAACCCCCAATCCTTTTCCTTTTTTTGTTTTTTTAGTTCAAGGTATTTCTTTTTCCCCCCAACAGCTCTCCCTTTCAGTCCAAAAAATGGTTCTTTTTCTTATAACTATAAATACAATACAAAACAACAGAAATAAATAGGCCACAATTATAAGAGTTATATGGCATAGCATACATTCCCAATGTCCAGTCCATATGTATTTGGCACCTGACTTTAACATTCTACTATCTAACCATCTCCATGAGTTTAAAGTTCTGTATCTAACTCAGCTTTCATACTAACTTGCCTCATAATTTTAAAAATATCTTCTTAGATCCAGAACACCCTCTTGATTCCTAAACAACTCAAAATTTAACTATGAGACTCTAGGTATCTATTCTTCAACCACCTTAGAGACCTGAGAGGGATAAATATATCTGATTATATAGGAAGTGCAGGGCCTGCAGCTTCCAAAACTAAAAAATGACATACCAGTGGCTGCCTGGACAGTTCCCATTTTCTCTCCATACATTACAGCATCAATCTTCAGCCGTTTGGCCTCATTTCTCTGACAGACATTGATTGTAGAGCAGGAATTATGAAGGACTTACCTACCCTGTCTTGGCAGAGCTAGGCTGTCGACTTACCTGCTTCCAAGTTTTGTCCTTTTTGGACAACATTCTGTCTACAGTTGAAGCAAGGGGGTTTTCTTGTCAAGAGAAAGGCTTACCACCAATTCAATCATCTCCCACTAGAGATTCTTCGATGCTCATCTTCTACTTGGAGTAGAATAGGGGGTGCTGTCAGGAGCTGACATGTCTCGATATCAAAAAATCTTAAGTTAAGAAAACCTCTTTGCATGCCATATTCTGAAGATCTCTTGAGGTTTTTGAAGATGCCCTATCTATCTCTTATATTTAGATAAGCAAATATTGCTTGTCTCTTAGCAACTTGATTTCTGAGTAGCTTAGAAAATAACTGTGATAGACTGTCATAGTAACTAACAAAATGACACATTTGCATTTCTTAATTATCCTAAACAGTTTATGACGGTTGGTAGCAAGAGGTCAAAACTTTACATTTCATTTTTAAGCATTACTAGGAACAATACCTTAAAGAAGCATTACCCTTAATTTTGTATCAATATACAAAGATCAATACCAATGTGGCCAAATATAATCTTAATTTTGTATCAATATACAAAGATCAATACCGATGTGGCCAAATATAATCTTAATTTTGTATCAATATACAAAGATCAATACCGATGTAGCCCAATA